>PVHT020000141.1:33631330-33810500 GCA_004024745.2 Catagonus wagneri | reverse complement strand
TATAAAACTCTTAGAGGAAAACAAAGGCCAAACACTCTCCTACATAAATGACAACAACATCTTCTCAGATCCACCTGTCAGAGTAATGACAATATAGCAAAAATAAACAAATGGGACTTCATGAAACTTAAAAGTTTCTGCACAGCAAAGGAAACCCTAAACAAAACAAACAGACAACTCACAGAATGGGAGAAAACATCTGCAAATGAATCAACCGACAAGGCATTACCCTCCAAAATTTATAAACACCTCCTACAGCTCAATATCAAAAAAACAAACAATCCCATCAAAAAATGGGCAGAAGATCTAAACAGACAATTCTCCAAAGAAGACATACAGATGACCAAAAAACACATGAAAAGATGTTCAACATCACTCATTATTACAGAAATGCATATCGAAACCACTATGAGGTACCACCTTTCACCAGCCAGAATGGCCATCATTAAAAGTCTACAAACAATAAGTGCTGGAGAGGGCATGGAGAAAAAGGATCCCTATTACACTGTTGGTGGGAATGCAAATTGGTGCAACCACTGTGGAAAACAGTATGGAGATTCCTCAGAAAACTCAAAATAGAATTACCATTTGATCCAGCAATCCCACTCCTGGGCATCTATCCAGAGGAAACCATGACTCGAAAAGACACATGTACTCCAGTGTTCATTGCAGCACTGTATGCAATAGTCAGGACTTGGAAACAACCTAAATGCCCATCGACAGAGGAGTGGATAGGGAAGATATGGTACATACACACAATGGAACATTACTCAGCCATTAAAAGGAATGAATTACCAACATTTATAGCAACATGGATGGACCTAGAAATTATCATGCGAAGTGAAACCAGTCAGACAATTAGACAGCAACACCCAATGCTACTGCTTACATGTGGAAACTAAAAAGATACAATGAACCTCTCTGCAGAACAGACAATGACTCGCAGACTTTGGAAAACCTTGGTTTTTCAGATAAGACAGTCTCCGGGGTGGGGGGGGATGCACTGTGGGTTTGGGATACAAAATCTGTAAAATTCACTTGTGATGATTTATGTACAGCTATAATTGAAATAAGACCCATTAAGAAAAAAAAAGAATCTATGAGACAATGAAGAACATTCTGTAATGATCAAAGGATCAATCCAAGAAGAAGATATAACAACTGTAAATATATATGCACCCAACATAGGATCACCACAATATATAAGGAAACGGCTAACAACCATAAAAGGAGAAACTGGCAATAACACAGTAATAGCCGGGGACTTTAACCCCCCACTTAGAGCAATGGACAGATCATTCAGACAGAAAATCAACAAGGAAACACAACCCTAAATGATTCATTAGACCAGATGGACTTAATAGATATTCAGAGAACATTTGATCCAAAAGCATCAGAATACACATTCTTCTCAAGCGCAAGTGGAACATTCTCTATGATTGATCCACAAATCAAGCCTTGGTAACTTTAAGAAAACTGAAATCATATCAAGCATCTTTCTGACCACAACGCTATATGACTGGAAATCAGCAACAGGAAAAAAAACTGCAAAAAACATGAACACGTGGAGACTAAAACAACCAACTAATTACTGAAGAAATCAAAGAGGAAATTTAAAAATACCTAGAATCAAATGACAATGAAGACGCAATCCAAAACCTAGGCAATGCAGCAAAAGCAGTTCTAAGAGGCAAGTTTATAGCAATAGAAGTCTACCTCGGGACATAAGAAAAAGCTCAAATAAATAACCTAACTTTACCCCTAAAGCCACTAGAGAAAGAAGAACAGATAAGGAAGTTAGCAGAAGGAAAGAAATCATAAAGACCAGAGCAGAAATAAATGAAATAGAAATGAAGAAAAACATAGAAAAGAAGAATGAAACTAAACACTTGTTCTTTGAGATCAAAACAATTGATAAACCCTTAGCCAGAGAGAGGATTCAAATCAATAAAATTAGAAATGAAAAAAAGAGAAGTTACAACAGACATCACAGAACTACAAAAGATCATAAGAGACTACTACAAGCAACTATATGCCAATAAAACAGAAAACCTAGAAGAAATGGACAAATTCTTCGAAAAGTAAAATCTTCCAAGACTAAATCAAGATGAAATAGAAAAGACTAATGGACCAATCACAGGTACTGAAACTGAAACTGTGATTTAAAAACTTGAACAAACAAAAGTCCAGGACCAGAGGGCTCCACAGGCGGATTCTATCAAACATTTAGAGAAAAGCTAACACCTATCCTTCTGAAACTATTACAAAAAAATCTTAGAAGAAGGAACACTCCCAAACTTATTCTATGAGGCCACAATCACCCTGATACCAAGACCAGAAAAAGATACCACAAAAAAGAAAATTACAGGCCAAATCACTGATGAACATAGATGCAAAAATCCTCAACAAAATACTAGCAAACCGAATCCAAAAATACATTAAAAGGATTGTACATCATGATCAAGTGGGATTTATTCCAGGGATGCAAGAATTCTTCAATATCTGCAAAACAATCATTGTAATACACCACATTAACAAACTGAAGAATAAAAACCATATGATTCTCTCAATAGATGTAGAAAAAGCTTTTGACAAAATACAACACCCACTTCTGATTAAAAAAAAAAAAAGCCTTCAGAAAATGGGCATAGAGAGAACCACCTCAACATAATAAAGATCATATATGACAAACCCACATCCAACATCATTCTCAATGGTGAAAAACTGAAAGAATTCCCACTGAGATCAGAAACAAGACAAGGATGTCCACTCTTGACACTACTATTCAACATAACTTTGGAAGTCCTAGCCACAGAAATCAGAGAAGAAAAAGAAATAAAAGGAATCTAAATTGGAAAGGAAGAAGTAAAACTATCACTATTTGCAGATGAAATGACGCTATACCTAGAAAATCCTAAAGATGCTATCAGAAAACTGTTAGAGCTCATCAATGAATTTGGCAGTTGCAGGATATAAAATTAATACACAGAAATCTACAGCATTTCTATATGCCAACAATGGAAAGATCTGAAAGAGAACTTAGAGAAACAATCCCATTTACCATCACATCAAAAAGAATAAAACACTTAGGAATAAACCTACCTAAAGATACAAAGACCTGTACTCTGAAAACTATAAGATGCTGATGAAAGAAATCAAGGATGACACAAACAGATTGAAAGACATACCATGCTCTAGGATTGGAACAATCAATATTATCAAAATGACTATACTACCCAAGGAAATCTGCAGATTCAATGCAATTCCTATTGAACTACCAAGGACATTTTTCACACAACTAGGACAAAATATTTTAAAGTTTGTTTGGAAGCACAAAAGGCCCAGAATAGACAAAGCCATCCTGAGAAAGAAAAATGGAGCTGGAGGAATCAGCTCCCTGAATTCAGACTCTACTACAGGGCTATGGTTATCAAAACCATATGGTACTGGCACAAAAACAGAAATATAGATCAGTGGAACAGGATAGAGAGGCCAGAATTAAACCCAAGCACCTAGAGTCAACTAATCTATGACAAATAAGGCAAGAATATACAATGGAGAAGAGACAGTCCCTTCAATAAGTGGTGATGGGAAAACTGGACAGCTACTTGTAAAATAATGAACTTAGAACACTTCCTAACACCATACACAAAAATAAACTCAAAATGGATTAAAGACTTAAATATAAAACCGGATACCATAAAATTCTTAGAGGAAAACATACGCCACTTTCCAACATAAACCACAGCAGTATCTTCTCAGATCCACCTCCTAGAGTAATAAAATAAAAACAAAAAATAAGCAAACGGGACCTAATTAAACTTAAAAGTTCCTGCACAGTAAAGGAAACCCTAAACAAAATGAAAAGACAACTCACAGAATGGGAGAAACTATTTGCAAATGAAGCATCTGACAAGGGATTAATCTCCAAAATTTATAAGCACCTCCTGCAGCTCATTACCAGAAAAACAAACCCATCAAAAAATGGGCAGAAGATCTAAACAGACAATTCTCCAAAGAAGACATGCAGATGGCAAAAAAACACATGAAAAGATGTTCAACATCCCTAATAATTAGAGAAAGGCAAATCAAAATCACTGTGAGGTACCACCTACACCAGCCAGAATGGCCATCATCAAAGTCCACACACAATAAGAGAGGATGTGGAGAAAAAGGAACCCTATTACACTGTTGGTGAGAATGTAAACTGGTGCAACCACTGTGGAAAACAGTATGGAGATTCCTCAGAAAACTCAAAATAGAATTACCATTTGACCCAGCAATCCCACTCCTGGGCATCTATCCAGAGAAAACCATGACTCAAAAAGATACATGTACTCCAGTGTTCATTGCAGCACTCTATACAATAGCCAAGACATGGAAACCACTGAAATGTCCACTGACAGAGGGGTGGATAAAGAAGAGGTGGTACACATACACAATGGAATATTATTCAGCCATTAAAAGGAAAGAAATAATGGCATTTGTGGCAACATGAATGGATAAAGAAATTATCATGCTACGTGAAGTTAGACAGTGAGACACCAATGTCATATGCTATCACTTACATGTAGAATCTAAAAAAAAAGGGACACAATGAACTTTTTTGCAGAACAGATACTGACTCACAAACTTTGAAAAACTTATGGTTTCCAAAGGAGACAGGTTGGGGTGGGGGGATGAGCTGGGGCTTGGGATGGAAATGCTATAAAATTAGGTTGTGATAATCATTGTACAAATATAAATATAATAAAATTCACTGGGGGAAAAAAAGGCAATAACACAAGTGTTTTATGAAGTTAGTTTGAAGAAAGACTTTGAAGCTGCAAATGAATAAATGTGCCTGTATTAGATAACATTTACTATGAAAAAGGTATTAAAATGATTTAAGATTAGTTAAGACTGCATATGCTTCCTAAATTTGCCATCTTCATAGATTAAAGGAGAACAGTGAGTATTATGGTTAACGTTTTATTAAAATAAATGTTCTGCATATTTTTTTAAATATCTGCTTTTCTTTCCTTGCCTCCCTCCTTTTTTTCTAGTGAGGCAGATATTGATGAGGATGGTACAAACCCAGCATGATGCATGGTGTTGTGGTATTGGAACACAAAGGGTGTTAGGAGACTGTTATGTGAAGGGAAAGATAGTGACAGCCCGCCTAGAACATAGTTGAAGCCTGAGCAAGATAAGGAAGGTATTTTTTAAGGGGCAGCTAGGCATGAAGTTGGGAGATTCACATATGGAAGCATTCATATTGCTATCACATATCCATAGAATAATAAGAGACAGTTTTCTGACTATTCATAGGATTTCCACATAAAATGAAGAAACTAGAATAAACTTCATAGTGTTATATTAGAACTGGAATATTAGTGTAAATTCAAGGTTTTCAAAATTCATTAGTATATACATATAAATAAAAACAGGTGTAAACACATGCGTGTGTATATTTTGTAGCACTATCCACTGGGCGAACTTGGGAGTATTGACACTCCAGTAGCAATAAATACATCAAATACTCAGTTACTGGTTTCTAAATCCCATCTTCCACGAAAGGAAGCAGAGATGTCTGGAGAAAAAGCGAATTCCAGGGCTGGGGCAGAGAAAGTGCAAGATGAGCCTTCTTGTGCCAGAAAGCAAGAAAGGGCTCAATAAATGTAAGGGACATACTAAAAACACACAGAAACCAGAAGAAAATGGGCTCCTATTGGCCAAATCTGGGATAAACTGAGTATCAAAAGAAATAATGATGTTAGCAAATTATAACTCATTGAATAAATTGGGGATCCATGAAGCAATGCTTATAAAAAAAAATAAATGAATAATAAATAAACAGGGAGAAAAAGTTTTTTCTTACAATGGACTACAACTAAAAAATGCAGAATGAATAAGGGAATTTGAAAATCATATTTGTCAAACATCATTGTAATAATCCAGTCAAGAAACGTTAATGGATTCTAAATCAAGGGAGAGGAAAAAGTGTGGTAAGGAATGAAATATTTGTGTAATTTCAAATTACCTCTACACAGATAGTGATTAAATTACCAAGGGAAAATGAGTAACTTTACATGGAAGAAACCTGACAAACACAATCTTAACCAAGTAATCAAAGTTAAATCAACAGTAATGAGATAAAAGTGAAGTAGCAGGCTGTACTACATAATATGGAACAAAAAAATACAGCTTCTCTTCTATGAGTCTGATGCCAAAAATTGTGTAATCTGAATCTAATATTGAAGAAATATGAAACATACTCAAATTGAGGAACAGTCTACGAAATAGCTGACCAGTGTCTAGGTGACAAAAAATCAAGGAATCACTAAGGATCTGTTCCAGATGAAAACTTTTGTGGCATTTAAACGCATCACGTGATCCTAGATTGGATTCTTGTTTTTAAAGGACTTTTTTTGAGACAATTAATGAAACTTGATGGGTTCTGAGGATTAAAAAATGGTATTCAGTGTTAATTTCCTGACTTTGCTGGTTGCACTGTGGTAATGTAGGAGATTGTCCTTGTTTATAGGAGTTATACACTGAAACATTTGGGGATGATGTCACAACACAGCATCAGCTTAGTCTCTGAAAAGCTGTTCGTATTGGACTTATAATTTTTCTCTAAGTTTGATCTTATTTTATTCATTTATTTATTTTTGGCTGCACATACTTGCATGTGGAAATTCTCTGGCCAGGAATCGAATCCACGCCATAGCAGCAACCCAAGTCACCGTAGTGATAATACTGGCCCCTTAACCCACTGTGCCACAAGAGAACTTTAATACTATTTTAAAGTAAGCAAACTTTGACACAAACAAATATGTGTATAACACAATATTTTGTGTAGCTGTGTAAATGCACATATGCACAATATATTTGACATTCAGTTTTCAACCAGTCTTTTTTCTTTTTCTCACAATTTTTCACTCATGTGAAAAATGTATAACTTTCTCCCTTGCACATAAACCTGCAAACACACATATACCAAATTAGGTCTTCAGTGGTAAATATTTGGTTTTCCTCGTTAACATTTGCTAAGGACATTTTCTGTTCTGAAGAGAAGTTCTAGCCACAAAAGAAGGCTAGCAAATAACACTAATGTAGAAATACATGGATGTTCTAATTTTTGCATCTGACATGCTTTTCTATAAAGCATAAATAAGCATTTCTCATGTTTGAGCAAGAGAGGTTGGCTCCTGGGGTGTTGGGATTGATATATGGAATGATCGGTCAATGGGGACCTGCTGTATGGCTCAGAGAACACTACCCGATGTTCTTTGATGATCTGTGGGCAAAGAGTCTGAAAGAGAATGGATGTGAGTACATGCATAGCTGACTCACTTTGTTGTAGAGCAGAAATTAGCACAGCACTGTAAATCAACTACACTTCAATAAAATTTTCAAAGATGAAGAAAAAAAAGGATAGCTATTGAAACCGAAAGTAAACTCTGCAGTTTAGGAAAGTAGGAATTTTTCCAAGAACAAAACTGCTAATGAGCAGAGATCACACTTAAGGATCAGATAGAAAGAGGGCCCAAAAATGTGTTTACAGTCACAGGTAGAGAAAAATAAAGCAGAGAAGAACTACCTGTGCGGATTTTATGGTTCATTGTCTGGAATAAGAACAATCTACAGGACACTAATGTTTGAAATGAAAAGGCTCATATTCATATTCTTGCAATTTTCTCTTAAACTGATTGCACTGAGGCTTTGGTCCCAACCAATATACCAAAACTGGTGTTTCTAAGGCCACCAAGGACCTCCATATTTCTATATGTACTGGAATATTCAGTTTTATCTCATTTATTCTCTCTGCATAATTTAAGAAAGGTGATCACCATCTCCTACTTTCCTCACTTTGCTTTCAGGTTCACATTAATTTTCTTCCTAAATTACTGGCTGTGCTTCCTGTGACATCTTACTACTGGGATACCCCAGAGCTCAGAACTTAAGACGCCTCCTCTTCGCTGCCCATAATTGTGTCTTTTAGAGACCTCATTCAGTCTCACAGGTCCCAGTACCAACTATTCCACTGGCCCCATCTCTGATCTCAAATTCAGATTAAAAACTACCTATTTGATATCGAGTACACATCCAAGCAGAGATATCTCCACTTTATAATGTCCAGAATCCTGACCTTTCCCTCCAAAACTGCTCTTCTCACTGAGTTATATGGAATGATGGGCCAATGTGGACCTGCTATATAGCACAGGGAACCCTACCCAATATTCTGTGATAATCTATATGTGAAAAGAATCTGAAAGTGGAGTTCCCCCTTGCGGCTCAGTGGTTAACAAACCCTACTAGCCTCCATGAGGTTGCACGTTCATTCCCTGGCCTCTCTCAGTGGATTAAGGATCCAGATGTTGCCCTGAGCTGTGGTGTAGGTCACAGATGAGGCTCAGATCAAGTGTTGCTGTGGCTGTGGTATAGGCCAGCAGCTACAGCTCCAAATGTGACCCCTAGGCTGGGAACCTCCATATGCTGAGGGTGCAACCCTAAAAAGATAAAAGACAAAAAAATAAAAAATTTTAAAAAATAATCTGAAAGAGAATGGATGTGTGTACATGTTTCGATGAATCACTTTGTTGTACAGTGGAAACTCTCACAACATTGTAAAGCCACTATACTTCAATAAAACTTTAAAAAATGAAAATAAAAAGATGCTGTTCTCCTGACTTCCTATCTTTGTTAATGACAAATCCACTGTTCTTTTTCTTATTTCAAAAATTTTGGTATTTTTCTTTTTAGGGCCACACCTGCGGCATATAGAAGTTCCTGGGCTAGGGGATGAATCAGAGCTGTAGCTGCCTACCCACACCACAGCCACAGCAACTCTGGATCCAAGCCGCAACTGCAGCCTACACTGCACCTTGCAGCCATGCCAGATCCTTAACCCACTGAGCAAATTCAGGGATCGAACAGCATCCTCATTGGCACCATGTCAAGCTCTTAACCCACTGAGCTGCAACGGGAACTCTGAAAATCTAGTTCTCTAGTTGATTGGAACAAAAGATCTCAGAGTCACTCTTGACTTTCTCTTTCTCTCATACCCATTTCCAGTCTGGCCCAAATCCCATCAACTCCACCTTCAAAATATACCCGGAATTTCACTACTTCTCACTACCTTCACTGTCACTTTCCTGGTTCAAGCCACATTCATCCAGCCACAATTACTAAAATAGCATCTTAATTGATCTAACTGCTTTAACCTTTGCCTCCACTGTCTATTTTTAACAAAGGAGCCAAAATTTGTCAGATCACATCACTAATCTAGTAAAACTTTTCCAAAGAACAAAAGCTGGAGTTCTCTGGTGGCTCAGTGGGTTAAGGAGCTGCCTTTGTTGCTGTAGCAGCTTGGGTCACTGCCATGGCAACAGTGTGATCCTTGGCCCAGGAACTTCCATATGCCAATGCAAAATAAATAAATAAATTAAATTAAAAAAAAAAAGCTCCCTCAAAGAGTAAAAGCCAAAGTATTTATAATGCTGCTAAAATCCTACACAGTCTGTAATTCTGGACTTCTTTTTCTACTTCACCTATGGTACTTTCCTATTATTCCACTCTACCCTCTCTGATCTCCCTGCTGCATCTAGAATATTCTTGGCATGCTCCTACCACAGAACATTTGCCATTCCCTCTCACTGGAAAGCTCTTGCCCCAGAAATCTACACTGATTCCTTCCTCCCTTACCTCTTTCCTGTCTTAGCCCACATCGTCTTTTCAGCGATGTCTTCCCTGGTTACCCTATTTACAATTTCAGCTCTTCCCATCCCAAACCACTGCTTTCCTGCTGTATTTTTCTTCAGCATGCATAACATTTTCTAACGAATTGTGTAATTTACTTATTTGTTTTGTTTAATGTTTAACTCCCTGCCAGAATATAAACTCCACAGCACATATTTTCATCTTTTAGTTTACTACTAAATTTCTAGCACTAAATTAGTGCCTGGAGCATGGTATTCACATCATAAATATTTATGAATGAATGAAACTTAATGGGAAAACAATAAACTAAAGTAGGTCACCCAGCAGCCAGAACTGGATGGACAATGTGGTAGGGAAGAGAAGAGAGAAAATGGAAACCATACCCTTCTACTTGCATAGATACCAATCTTAATTTGGCTGTGAGATCAGCCTGCCCCACTAGAGCCAGTTAAAATTACCTTGGGTGAAAGATATCATAGTGCAAATAAAGATTAAACCCTAGTTACCTCTGATCTAGTCAGAGCAATCTAATATCTACTGAAAGGAGGAAAGGGCCGAGGACTTAGATCATAAACTTTGACAAACCAGTATCTACATAGAATTTTATATATTAAAATTATACCATATTTTTCAATAGTTTTAGAAGGTTAATCTCTGAGCATACATTCCAGTAGATACGTAACCATACAGCAGCAAAAAAAAGAAAAGAAAATCAGAACAAAGGCAGATGTGAGTTTAATAGCTGTGCTTTTAGAAATTCTAAATATCATAGGAGAATGGGATCAGTCATCCAATAGCTAATAGCAGCTACTTTCGATTTGGCAGATCACAGGTTCCTGAAAATTTTTAAATATGAGGACAATATTCTAAATGTAAGAGTCTGTTGAGAAAACAAGAACAGTACTTTTGAACATACAGAATATAACCTGACCTCAGAATATTACTGGTCCTTCATAGTCCCTGTTTTCCTCAGGATTCCTTGATTTGTAATAGCCAAAAACTGGAAACAACTCAAATGCCCATTAGTAAGTGAATGGATAAATGAATTGATGTATTCATATAACAGAAGGGCACTACTGTGGAACACCACTTCTCAGTAAAAAAAAGGGAATGAGCACTTGATATATGCAACAACATGGATAAATAACAGAATAATTAGGCAGAGTGAAAAAAGCCCAGACAAAAAAAATTTTTAAATTACTGTAAATGCTCTTTAAATTAACCTTGTTTATTCATATTTTGCTGTCTTAGAGCTGTAGCCCTAAAACTCTTTAATTGCTGCAGGAAGATTCCATACATTATATTAAATGATTCCATTTATATAAAATTCTAGAATATTCAAATCAATGTCTAATGACAGAAAGCAGATTTTTAGTTGCCTGGAAACTAGTGAGGAGACAGGGGAAAAGGGAACAACTGGAAAAGACAGGAAATTTGGGGTAATCACTATGTTCATTATTTTGTTTGTGACGGTGATGGTTTTACAAGCAAATACATATGTTAAAGCTTGTTAGATGCTTTGCTTTAAATATATGTAGTTTACTATATGTCAAATTATTCCTCAGTTAAGCTGTAAGAAAAAGGAGGAAGAAAAGGGAAGGAGAAATCGGTTAAGTGGTGTTTTCTAAGAGACAAAGTTTGTATGTCATCAGCTTGTACATGATACTCAGATCTTGGGAGTGAATAAAATTACCTAGGGAGAGATTAGTAAGAAAACAGAAGAGGATCTAGGATACTGCTTAAGAAACACCAAAATTTAGAAGTATAGGATGAAGAGGATCATGACATATTCACTGGTTTTCTCAAATTGTTTTAAGCCAATCAGTATCAAGTTTAAAGCATCTGATCAACATTTTATTCACTAGAGTAGGAATGCAGGCCCACTTAATATAGCTTGTAACTTAACAATTATTGTGTCTTTTTATACTTGTTTCTATTCGTTAGTCCATAGCATTTAACATGATTATTGTTCATCTTAATTGACAAGCCTAATCTTTTGCTTTTTCCTTAATGTTATTACTTTTAAGGTTTCATCCAGAACTCTAGAGTGAAAATATTTCTTATATTTCTATGAAATTTGCCAATATATTCTGAAGATAAAATGCATTACAACAACGTTCAACTAAAAACATTATATCTGGCATGTGTCATCAATAGCGTACAGAATATAAAGTATTCACAGAAATTAAAATCTGAACTTTATCATTCTAATTGGTATTTATAAGATATGTGTCAGTGTATCCTAAAGTAAGCTTGAGCTCAAAGATACGTAAATTTTGTGTTTAAGCTTAATGTAAACTATTTCAAGTGACAATTTACATGAACTTTGTCCATTTGCTTATATCTATTTTGTTATATTAAACACTACAGGAATTTTTTACATTAAAATTTCCTATTTATACCAGAAATAGAGCTTTATTTTCAAAAACAAAAACAAAATCCAATGAATCTCTTCCCTCAGATTTCTCTCCAGCTCAGGTTGCTCACTCTGCTTCTTCCTTCCTATTAGCCAGTGTGTTCCTTATGCTCGCTGGCTCTCCTTTCCATCCCTCTCAGCCAACTGGTCTTCTCAAACAGCAGTTCTCTTAGAGTCTCCCATGAAATCGTGCTCACCGGTTTTCCTGAGCTCTCCTCTGGTCTCACTGTTACTTGAGCTCACTGCAACATTTGACCTTTTGGCTCATTTGACACATTGACACAGATGGCTCCATTCTTCTTACAACTTCCCCTCACCCCTACCCCCCAATCCCAACGCCAAATACACACCTTTTATTTTTTCTTCTAGGATCCTATCTCCCCTTACTTTGATGGCTTATCCTTTTCAGAGTTTTTCATTCTCAGATTAAATTTTGAATTTGCATGCTTCTAGTTTTCTACCCTTTTCTTTCTCTCCCCTCTTGGACAATCCTTATCCCCATCCATGTTTTTCCCTTTAGCCTCCTAAATTATGTGAGTTTTCATGAAGGAAAGACTATTTCTTCTCCCTCTTGGAGCCAAAGCAATCTTGCTTACTTCAGTTTCTTGGCTAACTCACCCGGGACCTGGTAGACTCAAGAAAATATATAATTCTTGATGGCTTAGAAGCCATGTCTATTCAACAATAAGCAGGTCTATTAGCAAAGAATAAACCTTACTAAACGATTATGTTGAGATATTGTTTAAAGTGACCATCGAACAATGAGTTCCAATTTTTAGCAAATGTATTTGAGGAACAGTTCAGACAAAGAGACAAACAAAACTTGTGGTTGTCAGTTACTGAGCAGTATAAAATAAAAGTTGTGGGCGATAGAAAGCAAAATTCAAGATAGGGTATGAACTTCTCTCTTGGCCCAGAGCCAGGGCTCATTCTATGTGAATCTCATCAACATCCTGTCTAGTTGAAAGTAAACAAAAGTAAATTAAGGTATTATTTGCCACCAGAGGATACAACTAGAAGTTGAAGATCAGAGTTCTGTTCCTAGTGTTCATGATTCTCACTGTTCTATGGAGCCAACTTAAAGTATTGACACTTTTGAGGATAAACCTCCTTGGACCAAACCCAAGATATATCAACAGTGAGGTCCATTTTTGTGGTTAGGGAACCCAGAGGATTTAGAAAGGCTTAATTCTTGTAGTTGCCACTAATAGAAGAAGGTCTTATTGTCACAAAAGCAATCTCTCTTCATTTTTAAATCAGATTGTTCACTGAAGAAATTCTTCATCAAAATCAATTTATGAGTAATACAGTGAGTATATACAATTTGTA
Organism: Catagonus wagneri; assembly: GCA_004024745.2. NCBI lineage: Eukaryota > Metazoa > Chordata > Mammalia > Artiodactyla > Tayassuidae > Catagonus > Catagonus wagneri. Next base: position 33,797,050 of record PVHT020000141.1, on the reverse strand, counting down.
TGCATATGTTCCATAATCATGTAAAATGAGCCTGTATAATCAACTTTTTTTAATTTCTTAGGAATATTTTGAGTTTTCTAAATTAAATTTTAGGGCTTATAGTTGTTATTATCTGAAGCTTTATATAGACCTCAATCTTTTAATGTCCATCAAAATATTCCACCTGTGCATTTGGTAAAGAAAAGGGGGGTAGGGATTTGGGTGTGGGGGTGGGGGAGGGAGAGAAAATACAGAAAATTTAATGGATTAAGAGATGATACAGAAATTAACTATTCAATTAATTTTGTATATAAGATAAAATGATGTGTGGATCATAAAAAAATATATTAAAAGTTTTAGGGAAGTTCCCATTGTGGCTCAGTGGGTTACAAGCCCCACTAGTATCCATAAGGATGCGAGTTCATCCTCCGAACTGCCCAGTGGGTTGGGGATCCGGTATTGCCATGAGTTGTGGTATAGGTTGCAGACACAGATCGGATCCTTCCTTGCTGTGGCTATAGTATAGGCAGGCAGCTGTAGCTCCTATTCCACCTCTAGCCTGGGAACTTCCATATGCCATACATGTGGCCCTAAAAAGTAAAAAGAAAGGAAGGAAGGAAAGAAAGGAAAGAAGGAACGAAGGATGGATTGAAGGAAGGAAGGAGAAGAAAAAAGATTTAGTACACATAAAATTTCAGTTATGAATTTTTTAAACTGCTTATTTTAAAGATCTCCACATTCACATGCAAAAATATGTGTATATTGCTCATTATATTTTCAGTAGCATGCCTGTTTTCTTATTTTTTACTTTTGTAATCATTTTTATCATATGAAAACAATCAGTGAGCTCTCCACATGAAATTATTTTTAAACCTGTTTTTCTCTCAGTACTTCCTCTTATTTGTCAAATAGCAGATAACATCGATATGTATGTACAGTTAAAAGAAAGATATTCTGTTTATTCATCTTTGATGATGCTCTACTAGAAGTGAATTATATCCATGTAGTTTTAAGATGGGAACAGAAAATTATAAATCTTAGACTGCAAGTACAGAGGAGGCAGGTCAATGACTTTTATAAAGAACATCATCTTAAACGGTTGTCCGTTAATACATTTCTGAGCATATTACTTGACAGACACACTTATAACATAGGGAAAAGACCACTAAGGCTTTTATTTCAGTTCCTGTGAAGATTCTCCAGGGTCACTCTCCATGTATCAGATGAAAGGCCATTGCAGTTAGTCAATACATTTTCTACTACTAATTTTCTCTACTGTTTTCTCTACTAATACGATTGAAGAACATTATTTAATTGTTTTAGGTATCAAGATCTTAAAAAGGATAAAGATGTTAGACTTTACAATTAAGGAAAACCCTAGGGCACTTGTGGGTCCTCTCTGTAGAAACATGTCTTGTCAAGAGTTATTGAACTGATGTCTAATGTCTATACTGGCTTTTACCAGAAGGAAACTGGAGTGACAGGGGCATGGTAATACTGAAAGTAAACTTCTCAGCTAATTCAACAGATGCAAACCTCCCACGGGATTCTAATCGCTTGGGTTTTCATCAGGCTTTATTGTCCAAGAAGTACAGCTCCTTCATTTTGAAAAGGATATTGCAGCACCCCACTCTCCAGTTTTTTTCAGAAGAGTTAATTTAGAGTGACAGAAAGTAGAAGGCTGATTGTGATATTCCAGGAAGAGTAGTAATCTGACCTATTTGCTCTTTAAGGTACTGCTGATTTCCTTCCAAAAGGATAGCGAAAAGGGTATTTGCATTTATGTATGCATGGGTGTATGTATGTATTTCTTTTACTATGCTTTACTATGCCGGTTCAAGTACTCCAAAGACTTCTGCCTTAAACAAGTGATTGTCAAAGCACAGCATTTATAGAGAAAGAAAACAATTACTAACCTTTGCAATTTGTTGCTGTTGGGTGACATTAAGCTTGTGTGTTAGAAATTCAGAATTCTTATACTGCATTTGTCAAATACTCTTCTACTTCTCTTTACAACAGATACTTTTTTTGAAAAAAGGGAAGAGTCTGTTTTTGTCAATATGGCGATGAGGGGAAAATCACTCAAAGAAAACCTAAAGCTTGGAAAAATACTCATAATTTCTTTTTCCCAACTTCAGAGTTTAAATATACTTTCCTTTTTTCAGAAAAATAATTTTTGAATTAATTTTAAAATGTCCAAAATGGCTTAGGTATTGGTCCAGTTTCTAATTTTACTATGATGATTTTTAAACTTCTTCCTAAGTTATACCACTGATGTATCTTTAAAACAGTAATAAACTAGTGCCAACTAAAAATTTTCACTTGCCATCTGCCTCTGCAAGGATCAAGTCACAAGTCACGGCAGTCACTGACCTTCAACACATCCTGAAAGGAATTCAGGGAGAAGATCAGGAATGAGGCACTCTATTCTCTGGGAAAAACCGGTAGAACAGGCTTTCAGATAGGTATTTTCAGAAGAAGATTCAAAGATTCTATATAAGCCCAATTTTTTGCATCTTCTCAAATCCAGAAAAGCACTAAAATCATTAACCGAGACATCTGCTCCTCATGACCAACAGTAACTGTTACAAGACCAACAGCAACCTTCTGCCAAAATGTGTGCTTGACTGCACTACCCCCCTTCACCAAAACCACATATAGACCTCCCAACCTACCTCTTTGCAGCAGTTCCTCAGAGCTATCTGAGAAGCTGTTCTGGGCTAATGCCCTCATTTTGTCCCAGATAAAACTTGACTCATAATTCTCACATTGTGCTTTTCTTTTCTTTTTTTTTTCAGTTGACAGTTTGTAAATATTGATTATCTAGGGAAAAGTGTTCAGGGTGATGGTTGAGCAGGATGTGGAAAAGGGAGACAGAGACTAAAAGCTGGCTGAAAGGGAAATAAAATGATTGATAGCATGAGATTCAGCTCCCCTTGCTTCTGCTAGATACACACTTTTAACAACAACTTCAGTTAAATCTTTCTCCACCCTTCCCTCACCCTGACTTCGTTTCAGGCTTTGACTCATGGTGGCTGATTGCCACCAGGTAATTATTCTCCTTCAGAATTCAACCTTGATGATCTGGTAGAGATTCCAGGCAATGTACTCAAGGCTTGCCTTTATCCACCACTTGGAATTTCTTTGCTTTCCCTGAAAAAAATATCTTTTTTTTTAAGTGTACTTTACTCTTTTTTTCATGTGATCGGTTCTTGATGCTCTTAAGGTTGTTACGTATCACTTTTGGAAACTTTCTGAGGAAACATTGGAAAGTTAATTCTTGACTGCTTAGGCATTTGTGGTTAACTAGGGCCTTTATAAAACTTCTGGGCCAGAGAAGCTGTAACTGAGAGGGTGACAACACTGATTCAATGGTTATGTGCTTTATAGACATAAAGAGAATTTTGAGGAGCCCTCTGATAGAAATTTTGGGGAAAAATGTTGAGTTAGAAATGGTAAACATTCTGAAAATAAAGCAGTAAGAAGGCAGAGGCGAAATATATGATTTGAATCATTAACCATACAAGTAATGACCAGAAAATCAATGTTTTCAGGTAAGAATATGTCCCTTTATCATGAGTTTTAGGTACCTGAATTTTTATGTTCATAAGTCTGGTTGTATTTTCTACCAGTTCGAAAGGGTGGGATTGTGCATCAATTTAACTGACATTGGATGGTGATATTCAAGCACCTATCTCTTTTTACTTTATTAAACAGAACAATTTAAGAATACTAATTCTAAACTTATGTAGGTTATTTTTTCATAGTGATTGATTTTAGAAGATATAAATGGTTTTGCTGCAGTATGTGTGTTACTACTTCTATCTTTACAGAGTTTCTAGTGTTGACTGAAAAAAAAAAAAAGCACAACGTTAGAGTTGTGAGTTGTTTTATGTGGGACAAAATGAGGACTATAGCCCACTCAGATAGCTCTGAAGAACTGCTCCAAAAGGTAGGTTGGGAAGTCAGTATATACATGATTTTGACGAAGGGGGTGGTGCAGTCAAGCAAACATTTTGGCAGAAGATTGCTGCTGGTCTTGCGAAGGTTACTGCTGGTCATGAGAGCAGATGTCTCGGTTAATGATTTTAGTGCTCTTCTACATTTGAGAAGATGCAAAAAATTGGGCTTATAGAATCTTCTTCTGAAAATACCTATCTGAAAGCCTGTTCTACCGGTCTTTTCCAGAGAATAGAGTGCCTCATTCCTGATCTCCACCCTGAATTCCCTTCAGGATGTGCTGAAGGTCAGTGACTACAGTTGCTAGTGACTTAATCCTTGCAGAAGCAGATGGCAAGTGCCAATATTTAGTTGGTAAAACTGCAGATAGTTTATTGTACCCATTCTCATGAAATCACATGTAAACAGGAGGTAGTTAGGTAGCCAGATGGAAGGTATTATCATTGCTTGGGATTCTATTATCTATACTTCTCTGCAAATGCACTTCTTTAATAATGTATTTTAGAAACCCCTCAATAACATAGACCTAATCCATTCTTCTCAGTAGCTGAGTAATACTTCATGTCATTAATGTATCACAATGTATCCAACCATTCTCTTACCAGAGGACATTCTCTTTGTCTGTTCCTTTGTTCATGTTCTACTACAAACAATTCATTCAGGCAACAAGTCTTTATTAAATGCCTTCTTAACTCTAGAAATGGGATAATGAACAAAACAAAGTCCCCACCCTCTTAGTACATCCATTCTAGAGGAGGAGACAGGCAATGATTTATTATGTAACACAGTGGCAAATTTTTATGAAGCTAAATAAGGGGTTAGAAAGGTGGAGGAGATCACATTACTTTAAATGAGGTGGTTAGGAAAGACCTCTCTGAGGAGACATGTGATAAGAAACCTGGATGATCTGAAGGAGCAAGTCATGAGGAGTGTTAAGAAAGATCTAGTCAGAAGCAACAGAAGAACCAAGGTTCTGAAAAGAGGGATGCTCAGGGTGACTGAGAACCAATGCTATCGCCACTGTGACTGAAGTATGTGAGCCCAAGGAGAGAGGCCTGCAAGGGGGTCAACAGAAACCCTGAGTGGGGCCTGGGTGAAGTAGGGTTAGGTCCGCTGTGGCAGAGGCTTTAGGAAACACCACAATAAACATCCACAGGTATGGCTAAATTGACCTCCAAAAAAGCTATCACAATTCACATTTCTAAAAGCAGTCAAGTGCACTTTTTCCTGATACTAAGAGCTATTATTTTCTAATTTTTAATAATTTGAAGGGTATAAACTGATAGCTAATTTTTACTTTAATTTTCATTTCCCTAACACCTCAGGATATTGGGCATTTACATTATTTTAATTAATCGCAGTATAGTTTGTTTACAATGCCATGTTAATTTCAGATAACAACAAAGTATATAGCTAATGAATATACATATATATTCATTTTCAGATCTTTTCCATTATAGCTTATTATAAGATATTGAATATATTTCCTGTGTTATATAGTAGGCCCTTGTTTACCTATTTCACATATAGTCGTTTGTATCTCTTAATCCCAAACTCCTAATTTAACCTTCCTCCACCCTACCTCCTGTGGTATCCATAAATTTGTTTTCTAACTCTGTGAGTCTATTTCCAATTTGTAAATAAGTTCATTTGGATCATTTTTTAGATTCCACGTACAAGTGATATATGATATTTGTCTTTTCTCTATCTGACTTATTTCACTTAGTATGATAATCTCTATATCCATCCATGTTACTGAAAATAGCATTATTCCATTCTTTTTTTGTGGCTGAGTAACATTCCATTGTATATATTACCTTTTATAGTCCTCTGTTGATAGACATTTAGGTTATTTCCACATTTTGGCTCTTATAAATAGTGCTGCTATGAATACTGAAATGCATGTGTCTTTTCAAATTAATAAAAATGTAAGTAGTACTTACTATGTGACATGCACTGTTTTGCTAAATACTTCATAAATGATCTCATTGAACCACCCAATGTAGTAAAAAAGCATTATTTTACAGATAAGGAAACTAAGGCAGATGGCTGTTAAGTAACTTGCCTAAGATTACATAACCAGTTAGCAATGGTTCAGGAACTTAAATGAAGGCAGTTGGGCTCCAAAGTATATACAGCTGTTCATCAGCCATTTGAGTCTGCTATTCTATAAAATAGACCTATAAGCTGAATAGATATTAGGAGAATTTAAAATATGTATATATGTATACACACACATACATATGCTATACAGAGGCAAAATATTCCTGTTTATCATGTCTGTCAAACCTAAAGAGAGGTCTGGATATTAGATCCACTAGTGAGAAAGAGGACAGTTTCACAGTGGAGAAAAAAAAAAGAACTGGTTGAGGAAAAATGAAATTCTGATGTAATCTCAGGTTCGATATCCTCTGGGATAATATTTGGCCGAGCCAGAGCCAGAGGCTTCGAATTGGTACAAATATAATGCAAATCTATTGAATAGGCTGAGTTGCTGAAAAGCCCAATACATGTCAATAATTCTCTATGTTGGAAGGAAATGGTCTTTTCAATATGCCAAAATGCTCTTAACTATAATCACAGTAAAATAACTTATTTCAATGGAAATGTTAGAATGTATCACAAAGTTAAAGGGAATTTGTTCTAATCACCACTGTCCAATTGATTCTTAAACCTCTGGTTGCACTCCTAATTGATATGTCTTAACTGGTGTAGCTCACATTCTGTGAGGGCGGAAGAGGTGGGGTCGTGGGAACAGCCTGAAAAATAGCGCAAAAGGCCTGAAGGTTAACAGGGAGGCAAGTTCTTGAAGAACAAGAACCACAAACCTCTCTCGTGTAGGTTGTCTTTTCATGAATAAGAAAGGATAAGTAGCCCTTAATAATCTACTATTTAAAATGTAGGAAAGAAATGATTGCAAATATTGAATCATACAGCATTTTTAGATGATGATTAAATGGCCATTTAAAATAGCCATGCACCCTGTATTTGCCAGAAGGCTAACAAAAATCTTCGACATGATACTGATTCCACCCAAGTTTAAAACTCCTGAGGGTAAATTAAAAAAAAAAAAAAAAAAAAAAGAGGATATCTGTTGTGCAAGGGCTGTATCTTTTTGGAATTGCTAATTTAATTGTTTCAATTTGCTTTTTGAACTTAAAGATAGACTTCTAGAATGAAACAAAAAAGAAAGAAGAAAGTCTTCTAAAAATCAAGGAATCAGTAAAACTTCAGTTATGTTTTCTGGCCATCATTTGGCTTTTGAAATCCCGATAACCTTTCCTTTGAAAAATAAAGTATTTCCTCTTGTTTAGCCCACTTCCTTCTCAGATAGGGCATTTGGGAACCCAGCCTCTGCTTCTTTTCACTCACAGCATCTAGGATCCCATGTAAAGCAGGGCTATGAGGCACTGCCACACCCCAATTAAGAAACTCTATAAGGTGATGCCTCTTATAATTCTTGGACCAACGCCTTCACCAAATTCTGTTTTGAAAAGCATCTATTTCTGTTTTGTTTATTATTATTATTATTATTATTATTATTATTATTATTATTATTATTATTTTGCTTTATGTTTTTTTACACTTACCTTGTGAAGTCTCATCCCCATGACATTTGACAGTGGCTTTGGGTGTAGGCTAACTCTCGAAAAGAGCAAGCAGCGGTTAGGGAGGTGAGTTTCTGTGGGGCAGACAGATTGAGTAATCTAACACAGAGGGTGCCAAATTCAGGGGAGCCTCCAAGACTAAAACTGAGAAGCCAGCGGTGGTGGCAGTGGGCTAGTAGGCAGTGAAATGTTTCCACTATATCTATGTAGGGAGTAGTGAAGCATTTAGACCTCTCCATTTCCTTTGCCTACAGAGTTCTGCCTTTTAAAACTATTTCTTCCAATTTACAAAGACTATTATAAGACTATTTTTGAGAAAGGGGAGGCTTCTTCCTGTAAGGTATATTATTCAGGAACCATTATATGCATCGCTTACAATGCATCTCTGCGGCACATTCTAAGGTACTTTTATGAAAGCTTCCCTCGTGTATTTCCTTGGATTCCACACAATACTAGCACAATGTGTTCGTAGCAGGTAGGCGTGCATATGTTATTTGCTTGCCTGTTCATCCAGTCATCCATTTATTCATTCATCTAATTTATTAGACATAAATTGAGCTTCTCTTTATATCTTGAGTAGATAACCACAAATAAGATATAGTCCCTGCCCTCGATGTCTAATTGGGAAAAGAAAACTGAGCAAGTAACTGTGACTACCACATGAAAGCGAGGATTATAGGAGTTTGCATAGAATACAGGGGTCCTGAACAGAGAAATGGCTGCTCTCACTGGGGTGGAAGAACTGGTCAAAGGAAAAATTTTTAACAGTTTTAAAGAGGATTGCATGGGCATTTTCCATGCAAGGAAATGCATTCTCATCCAGGAACCTCATTTATACAAAGATCTAGAGACACAAAATAGTACAGCAGCTAGTTCCATATTGATGGAGCCTAGAGGACCGTGACAAGGGATGAGACAGATATTCACAAGATGACTTAATATCAGGAGGCATTGCTCTCACAGAGCAAAAATAAATGGCAAGCATATCCATGTAATACTTCCTAAGAAATAGGCTGATCACTCTAAAGAAAAATGTTAATGAAATGCATTGAGGTACTTTCAACACTATAACTCATGCCAGAAAAAAAAAAAAAAAACATATATGTTAACAGATTTTCACAGTGGTGCATGTTCTAAGTGCTACCACAGGAAGCATAAATATGTTATAAAATACTAAAATTTGCACTTTGTTTTCATTTATCATAATGATGGAAAGCTCAGAGAAAATTATAGCATCTATAATAGTGTCTGGCATACGGTAAGCACTCAATAAATACATCTTGATGGAAGTCCCACATAAGGCTGCATTTGGCATATTGAGAAAAGCTTTGGGTACTGACCCTGGCTCTCCAGCTTGTATCCGCTACTGCTTTTTTAATAACTAGAGTCTTTTTCCCTTGGGATCCCTAGAGATGCATTCACTAGGTCTCATTTTAGTCCTGCTAACTAACCTTTCCTCTATCTCACACAGAACTGGAGATACTTGAAAATGTTGTCTCAAGCTGTGTCTGGGCAGGTTGGAAAGACAAAATCATCAGGTTACTGGCCTTGTTACTTGCAAACAAAAGGAGCAGAGGTGCAGTTGCTACCATCTTAGCAATTCAGAACCTACAAATCAAAAAGGGAAAAAAAAGCAAGAGCTCCAGGAGTCACCACAAGAAAGAAGCAGAGGCCCATTTCCTCTGTGCTCTCTGCTTTCCACTATTTGGGTGCACATGGTTAGAGGGTGGGGCGGTGATAACAACAAAGGAAGTGCAAGAGAGAGAAGAAAGGGGGTAGTTAATGAATGTGTCTGCTTAACAGAAGTCTAAGGTAGTGACACAGGATCTCAGAGCCAGACCCAGACACCATTTCAAACAACAGAAGCACCTCTCTCGACTCTCTCCTGCCTCTGCTTAGCCTCGCACTTCTCCATATGCTGCCTGTCACTCCTGCTTCCTTCTGGGCCTCTTTAGAGGCCCTTTCCTGAGACTGCCTTCACTCTCAGTTCTGCAGCTATCTCACATAGCCCTCTTTTCATCAAAACGAATCAAAGCAGACAGAAACTATGATTCAATGGGATTTAAGGACCATCCAACTCAAACCCCTCATTTCATGTTTGAGGAAACATGAGACAGTAAAAGACTAGCTTCTCATACAAAACCATTAAACTCAAACCCCTCATTTCATATTCGAAGAAACATGAGACAAGAAAAGACTAGCTTCTCCTTCAAAGCCACATCTCTGGTGTGCAGCTGAAATTAACTTCTGACTTTCAATAGCCTTGTCTCCCCCCAACCCACCCACCCACCCTCCTCCAAGCCGAAGGCTATTCTGCCATATCAGGTTATCACTATTCCTACAGTGGATGATTGAAGGAGCACATGTCAAACCTAGACTCTGTCTTCTGTCTCGTTAACCCTTTCCAATAAATCACCAATTAGTACTTAGTCCTTTTCTTTCCCATGCTCTATGCGTTTATTCCATTTTCATCCACTCAAACACATACTTTTAAGTCCAGTCTCAGTTGTCCTGCTCTTCCATGAATCGATTTGTCTGAATTCCACTACAGTACTCTTTCCTTTTGAATTCATGGTACCCCTCTCTTATCTGAACTGTTTATTTTACAAGCATCTTTTTACTTTCTGGATTAGGCTCTTGACTTAATACTTGCTTTACTTTTTGTGTTTCTTACTTCTTTCCTAGAAGATAATCTTTGAGGGTGGAAACCACATTTTGTTTCTGTATTTGCCCCTCAGTTTGGATTGTGCTGTGCAGAGGATAGAAATGTAAAAAATATTTGCACAATGAATATACCCTAGAAACAGAATGGATGTTCTAATGAAAAGAAGGTTGTAATGAGAGAGAAAATTTTTTTGACATGGGACCTTTGAATATCCTATAAATCTTGCTCTATAGAGAGCTTGCACATATCAACAAGAAAAGTGGGCCAGGCAAAGGCATGGAGTTTCTTTGGTCTCAACTTGTGTTTAAGAAATAGATGAAGAAGGAGAGGAAAGACTTGTCATTCAGTTTATGCAAATTAGAAGGATATGCCTAACTTCTGAATTTGGAACACAGATTTATAGTCTTCTTCAGAGTGTTTTCCTGGAATCACATTATAAATTTATCAATTAACTTCATCCTTCAGTCCCTTCCTTGACCAACTTCTGTCTTATTCCTGAGAAAATATGGGAGGATGTGATTTCAACTGTGAGTTTTTTTGGTTCGTTTCCTTGTTTATGTCAAAACTGAAGGTCCAAATGCAAATATGATCCTGGAAATTAATTTGGAATTCCTAAGGTTGTTCCATCATTAACACTGTAACACATGAAAAATAGAGCCTAAAACACAATCAGTTCTATAGATGAGATTCAGTTATAGGTAACTTTAAAATAAATTTCATTAGTCAGACTGGGGAATTATTTACTGACTTTTCAGTTTTTACATAGAAATTTGCATATAAAATTCTAGAACACCAAATCATAAATAAATACTTGGAACAAAATCTGCTCTTATATTAAGGACTGTTTGTAGTTACATTTTATGTAGTAAAATCAATATTATTTGAACTTACTTTGCTAAATCTAATATTGTACACATTAGAGTGTATCTATGGTCTTTCCTTGACTGGTCCCATAAGAAGGGACAGAGCTTAGCATGTAATCAATTTGCATTTCTTTGCCAAATCTATTAATTTCCTTAGGAAGAAATCAACTACAACATAGCACTTCATACATGGTACTGCTCAGGACAAAACTTCACTTCTATATGTGAAAATTTTAAACCTCAAAGTGTATCTTACCATTTAAGCTTTAGTAATTTATATTCATTTTGAATCAAAGCAAAACTTGCTCACTTAGCTCAGTTATATTTAAACTAAACTACTTCAACTGTAAAAAAGAAACAGCATTTTAAAATTTCTTTAATATCTTGCTCTTATCTAGAATTGCATCTTATCTAACAAGAGTGCTGATATACAACCTACATACCTCTCTGTATAAGAGTACATCAGTAAACTTTTAATTCAACAAACTACTAAGCATCAATTACATGTAGGAATATATACCACCTAAAGTCAATCAGTTGAGTTTAAAATGGAATTTCTCTGCTCTCAGTCAACCTTCATCACTTTCTAGGGTATATCTGATGTCTTTATCCACATTACTCAGATGGAATCTCAGCAAAAATTTGGCTCAACTCCTTAGTGCAAAATTTTCAAGAAGCATTATGGTAGCAGCACGGCATAGAAAAAAAGAGCTCCATGTTTGGAGTGAGACAGATATGGTTTTGAATTCTGGCTTTGCTTCCTATTAGCTGTGTGATTTTGAACAAGTTGATTAACCTCTCTAAGCCACAGCCTCTTCATCTGTAAAATAATACCTACCTCTGGGACCGACTTTCAGCCAGCTCACAGAGGTACTGCCATACTGGAAATAAAGAGTTGAAGGACTTCCAAGCATTGATAAATAGTTGCCAATCCCCATGTCCCACTCTACACCAGGATCCTCTGGACTTCCGCAAATTCAGGAACCAAAGGGTCAATGTCTTGCAAAGGAAAAGCCTTCTGAGTTTCTACTCCAGTGCTATCATTCTTGTTAGTCAGTGCTCTTGTTCTGTTAAACATAAAATAATAAACATAAAACATCTCGCACAGTTATTCTTAGGATTTTAGTGAGATAGAGGTGCCTAGCATTTAGCAGGAATCTGTGTTCTGCGTCTTAAACTGTACTAATAGATACACTCAATCTCACAGTACTGAATGTCTCTGCTGTGAAAATCTCTCACTTCATAAGACCATAGAAGCTTTTGCACCCAAATCATTTCTTCCTTTCTTTGATAGCTGGCAATTCTGACTTTATGTCTTTACTGTGAACGTGTTTAGCAATCTTAAAATACAGGGATGTGAAAGATTTCTCAACTACATGAAAATGAGTTAGTCGGCTGATTTTGAATTTCAAAATGACTTGATTTTTTACTTTCATACCCATTATTGAAAGTCCGTACATTGTTTCTCTGTAGAGTTTGTTTGACATTGTATAATAAAATGCACACAAAATGAAGGAGAGGGAAAAGGTTTGTGATTTGGTTTCACAGTGAAGTATAAATTGTAATTTCTTTGTTCCAGGCGAAGAAAAATTCAGTTCTTAAAAGAAATCATAATGTATTTTTACAACTTTATGATTAAAGAAAATAACTAATTCAGCAAAATCAAAATCCAAGAGCTGTATAAACCTTTGATTCTGAAAGACCAAGTGCATAAGAAAGTAAGTAGATGCATTGCAAAGAGGTTTGTTTCCTTCTCTTAAGGGTTTGCTGCTAGTTCCTTTTAGCAGGGAATGATGAGAATGTACATCTCTATGTATTTCTACTCAAAGCTGACCTGCATGCATGGATTCAAAACATTTCTGTTCCTCTATTCCTGTTGGCCTGATAAGGAGTAATTAGTATAGAATATTGGGCAGGGCAAAGTGGGTAGCTTGCCAATCAGATTTACTATTGAAACAGTGGGTGTTGCCACTTCGAGCCATTTTTGACAATACTGTTAGGAATTAAATCATGGTATTAGCTGAGCATGATTTGGACATGGAAACCTAGAAGGTCATCAGTTTATGCCCCCAGCCTCCAGACAAGGGGCAGGTGGAGCTGCACTAGCCCCTGCTAATGCCATGAGCTAGAGGCTCTGGCCAGTAGATGAGGGTTTACAGGGTTTTGTTTTTTTTAATTCATCAGGCCATATGCTGCCAGGCTCTCATGCAAATAGACAAAATTACAAATAATAAAAAAGAACCAACTGTTTTAGCAGTTGGCTGTTTTTTGTCACCATTGCCATTGATGAGAGAGGCCAGTTAATGAAAGAAGAGTCTTGGACTCCCAGTGACATCAACCTAAAGGGATGGATACTTCAAAATCCAAGCTTCATTCAAACCATGTTAAACCTCTGCCCTAGGGTAACTCAGTGCCAGTGTCTATTTGGCTGAGAGCAGGGGAGCCTGGCCGTCCAGCTGGCCTGGAGATTGGACAAGCATCTCTAATGCTCCCTGCAGCTGAGGCCCATTGTCCACTGATGTGAGAAAAGAGAAAAGGTGAAGTTTCGTTTAGGCTGGGTTAAGTTGGGGCCCCTGGGTTTATCAGATTCAAACACATTGAGAATAAGCAGCTTTAGAAATAAGAAAAGATTAGTCAATGCAATTTTCTGTTTTCAAATTATAAGAAAAGTAGCATTTGTAGGCTGTTTGGAAATCCCTAACTTTTCAATATCAAAGACTTCAAGAAAATCTCTCCAAACAGATTTAAAACACTCTGATCCACTTGCATTTAAAATTAAACTGTTGCTAAACTTCTGTATAATGTCTGCTATTTCTATATTCATAATTATTACCAAGTTTCTAGTCTGTACAAATGGAGAATTTCACACCCTGGATAGAATTCACACATTTATTTCCCATTTTAAGGCAGTAAGCTACCAACTAAAAAATGAAGTCGACTGACTCTGAATTCGTATCTATATGTGTATGTTTTAAATGATTCCATTTTAAAAATGTTGTGCTAACGTTCATTTGCACCTCTATCGGGTCACTTTGAAGCCATAATTTGCACCTTCTTAAAGGCAATTCAAAACCAGTTGTACTCAATTAATATGCAGTGAGCTGCTGTTCAAATAATGTCAAAGTATGGTGGAAATATACACACAGGCATGTGCAATACTGAAAGAAGTTCGTGACGAGTCTATTGTCCAACATTTGCTACTCAACAAGGATGTTCTGAAGAGTATTTTGTCCACTGGGGCCAAGGCACAACAAATGCCCTGAAGGCAATCAAATGAAGGTAATTTTCTGACCTGTTTTCCTTTACCATGTCACGACCTGGGTTCCTTCGTGCATCAAGGGGTTTGCGTTTACCTTCTGGCTAATTTATAATCTAGAATATTCTTGTGAAACACAGCTGAGCTTAACTGTTATGTCAGGAATGACTCCTAGATCCAGGGTCAGGGACATCACAATAGAAGGTTGCAAAGGCTTGTCTCCATGAACAGTCATTAACCTGCTCTACCGAAATTTGACAGTTTTGCAATAAAGAAGAGTCGTTAGTTTACAGATAAAACTAACATTGTTAGAAAGACTATTTCATGTTGTAAGTAAACATCAAAGACAATAAAAGAGATCATGTCTCCTTTAACTGTACAGAAGAGAGTGATGATAGAGTCCTATAACAGGGAATAACAGACTCCACTGTCACTGATATTCATGACCCTGCATTCCAAATCAATTCAAAATTTTTTTTCTAATTTGCAAGGGTTTACTTCACAGGGAGTCAAGGTCCACGGTGTCCTGTCTTACAAAGAAATGTCAAATTTTCCAAGTTTAAAGCTGAGAAAATCGCTCCCTGAGTGACCTTAATTTGAATGTATATTGAAGCAAGGAGTAATTCAGGCAATTAAGGATAAATGACAAGATTTTCAAACACTTTCATGTTATGCGAAATTATGTAATTGAGAGAGAACTCGTCATGTTCTATTATCTCGGTAGGAAATTTCAAGGTGCATTACTTTTTATAGTAAATTCTAAAATTACAATTCACATTTAATGGTGATTAAAGTTTTTCTCTCACATGGAAATGCATGCCCCAACAGAAAAAATTTATTTCACGAAATAAAATAATTGCAAAAAGTGTATCTAGATATTATTATATACTCAAGTGTGACAGCTAATCATAAATTTTAGGAAGAAAGTGGCTAGTCAAATTTAATAAAACAAAAAAAAAGGCAAGCACATAAACAACTTACTGATGAAAATCCCAGTCTTGATTAACTAAAGTAATAAGACCATAAATAAATAAAATACAGGTGGTTCTCACGTATAAGAAGCAAAACACTTAACCATATCCTCTAGTGACTGTTTTCCATAAATGATAGATTTAACTGCAACTTTATCTCACTGAACTCTGAGTGAAGTTGTTTTAAAGAATAAGGACCCTTACTCTGGAAAGAGAGCTGAATTCACACTCTTTTATTCATTGATTCAACAAATATTTACTGGATCCCCCATTATGTGCTAGGCACTCACTTTTCTAGGCACTGGGCATCCTTCTGTGATCAAGATAATCTCTAACATCATGAAAAGGCAAACTCTAAACAGGAAAGTAAACAAATAAACAACATAATTAGAGACTGTGGTAAGAGCTATAAAGCAAATGAATAAGTAATATAATGGCGAATAACTGACTGAGAAGAGCCATTTCAAAGAGCTGAAGATGATTTTTTCCTGGTGTGAAAATTATATCATTTACATATGTCATACTCAAAGACATGCAAAGAGTCAAATCTTTTCAGTGCTAAAAGGGGCTTTAGGGATCATTCAACATTATTCCCTCATTTTAAACAGTAAAACTAAAGTGCAGATGGGTTAAGTGGCTTACACAATGCCCTATAGCTTTAGCTAAACAGTTAGCTTTCATTGCTAAAAAGTGAAGGGAAAAGATTTGTCGGTATACATTAATTTACTGATTATTCTATGTTAATGAGACACATATCTAAATGGCTCACTAAATCTGGTTATCAATCTAGTTCCAATCTAGTTCCAAGGGGAAGAAACTATATAAATAATGACCTTCATTTTAATCAGATCATTTCATAACTCTTATCTGGCATGTAGACCCGAATGTTTGACATAAGTTTTTGCTTTTATTCCTTCCTAACAGTTTTCTTTTTCCAGAATGATCTAAGCAGACTGTATCCCTTGGATACTAGATATATAGACAGAAAACAATGGCAACAAAGGGCTCTCCTGAATTTTGTAAGGAGTATCACAATATTAAAAATCTATAGGATCAGATCTTAAAGCTTATTTAATAGTAGTAGTAGTGATAGCAGGATAATACCATCAAATGCCTATAAAGCACTTTATCATTAGTTCCATAATCTAATTTGATCCTCAAACAAATAAGAATGTCATAAATTGAATGGATCTGATTATAATTCCTTTAGTGGTGATAAACTGAGGTTCAGAGAGGATAAGTGACTTATCCAAGGTCACATAGCTAGCACATATCAAAAAGAATTAAAACATAAGTTTCTCAACCCAACCTTTGTATGTTTTCACTAGAATACCCACCCTTTCATGAAACATGCATTACAGAATCATTGGATATTTAGCATGACGCCAAGATTCAGGACAGAAAAAGAGATAGGGTCTCTGCCGTTCAGTAGCTCAGACTGTTAATGTACATGTACACACATACATACACACTGAAACAGATCAGACTGCTTGAAGAATAAAAGAAGTAATGGCCCTCAGCAGCTAAGTGTCTCACTCACAGACTTTTTTTTTCCTACAATGTCCCATTAGTAAATTCTCATGCATGAAGATATTAACAGTTCCCAGTGTTGGAGAACTATCCAGCCATCTTGTCTTCTTGCTTTCTAAGGGCCATATGAAAGCATACTCCACAGAAGTGCATGTGAATAATTATAGCAGGCTAATTTGCTTCCACCATTAACCTAAATGCAGTATATTTAAACTATAATGGACAAACAGAGGCAGCATGAGCAAGGGAAGCACCCCAGGCACCAAAATGGTTTCATTAACTAGGAAATTTGTCCCACCAGGCTAAAGAAACCCACTATAGAAAGATCGATTTTTCCATCATCTTGTGGCCAGTATTGCTACTGTGTGAGTCCAGCTCAGGATCACAACCCTAACTGCAGATGAGAACACCATCAGGGTTCCCAACAGCTCACTCAGAGACCTGCATGTAAAGCTCTAAAATGGCCATTACATCAGGTGGTTTGGAGGCATTTCATGATCCTGACTTCTAGAGCAAGCTTAGATAATTAATAAGCCTGACAGAGCCCATTATTTTTACACTCAAGTGCATCACATTAAATTAACAGACAGAGGCCACATGATGTGTGACATTTTTCCCACTGATAATCATTTACGTGGTGCCACTTTTGCAACCACATTTTTCTCTTTCATGAGCTGAACTCTAATAGGCTCCCAGTTTTCCGTTTTGTTTTGATTTGATTTTCCTTAACTGGGAAAGCTATTCTGAGTCATTCTCACTGATGGGACTCTGATGTAGTGGTGGGAAAAAAGCTTAAGAAAAAATAAAATATTAGCATAAAGGGAGACGAAACATAGAGCTGACTCTGAGCCAAAGGAGGTCCAATATAGGTAGGGAAAAAATATAACTTTATGTGTCTGTTAGAAAATAACATTTGACACTACATCATATTTTCAGATATAGTATTTGTTTATCCTAAAGAATTATCTCATGAAATGCAGCTATCTTTTGTGGATTTAAAGAAAATATTCTTACCTTCTCTGTACTTTCCAATAATATGAGGTATTATTTTATAAATTCTCATTTCATACATAAAAACTAAAACTAAGACCTTCTATTTTCAATAATAACAGAAATAGTACACTTGCATATTTAGTGTGGCTTTCATTATATAAATAATTATTAAGGAGGAGTGACTGCTAAAATCAAGTAATTCATAAGCATTGAATCTGACTGCGGAACAGTGAAACCTGTTTGGGACAAACACACTAGAACACAGTTACTCAAAATTTTGCTTCCATCACCGTCTCTTTAAGAGGAATTGTAAAGCCTTGATGCTGCAGTTTAGAAATAAAGAGAGAATTTTCAATTCAAATGGGTAAAAATGTTCTTAATCATAGTTACATTGTCTGTCTTTTTTCCCCTTTTCCTTTCCTTCCCTTCCTTTCATCCATCCTTCCTCTCATCTTTCTTTTGACCTAGGAATTTTACCAGAAACTGATCACCCACTTAGTTTTTAATATATATATGGCTCCAGATGAACTTCATAAGTAAAATATCAAGTCTACCCTTAAATGTGGAAGATTTGCCACCAGTGAAATATTCATCCACATATACATAACTCAGATTTGTAATGCAACATCTTCACCTACGGAACTCCAGCTTAGGAGAAGTATTAACACTTAGGCACTGTATGTTTACCAATGCTCAGTAAACCTCCTAATTTCACTTGATGAAGGAACTAGTCTGTGGCTAGAAAAGATTCACCCCAAAACAGGTCTAAATTACCCCCAAAAAATTCACTTTGAAAATATCATTCCAAATGATTATATCAATCAATCTCCATCTGCTACAAAATCTTCACCAATGGACCCTTCCTCCAGCTAGAAAACTCTTCTTCCAAACTCATGCCTATTCACTCTCCCATCGCCTATTTCCCATATTTATTGACAAAGAAAAGACTTCTAAGAGTTCCCTCGTGATGCAGTGGGTTAAGGATTTGGCATTGTCACTGCTGTGGTGCAGGTTCAATCAGATCTTAAAGCTTATTTAATAGCATTAGTAGTAATAGAGGGATAATAGTCTTGCACTTGACTTTCAGTCTGGACTTATCGATCAGGTTATCTCGAGATACTCTCTTCAGAGAAAAGAATAATTGCTCACGACCACGCCAGTACATCTGAAACATAGGCAATGAGAATTTTCAGATGGTTCTCTCTGAGCTTTGTAAGGTAAAGTTTGCTCAGGACACTGCTCTGGGCTCTACATCTCACTGATTAAGTCTGTCATTTATTGGAGAGCTGCAGGCTTCTCCCTGTCAACTCAGGTTTGTGTGCAGATAAGTCATGTGTGTAAAGCACACTGGATGCCACACTAACAGATGCCCATAAAATGTGAGCTATGGATGTCATTTTTAAAGCGCTTCAGAAAAGAAATCATTTGCCAAGGCAGTCTTAAGGGCCTAATGAGCCAATGTAAATATTTTGTGATTGTCATAGGGTTGATTGGGTTACACAGAATTGGCCTCCCAATTCTTTCAAAGCTGAGGATGGATGTATCCTTGTGTAAAGGATTGAACACACGAGAGGACAGGAACCACCTGGCATAGTGTGATTTGAGAAGCTGTATTTGAGAAGGGCTTCAGTCCCTGAATGTCACCCTCGTTCATGGCATCTTCATTTCCTTGTGTGTTAGATGGCATCAGCTGAGCAGAAGGGAACAGAAAGCATGATTAAAGTAGATAAAGTAAAGGCACCACAAATGCATATTCTCACAATCTTGGGAGGACCTCGCTTGATTATAAAGACGTAACTCTATGTAGATAAAGATGTAAAGAGCCTTCACCTCCTGAATAACATACTTCACTGATTTTGAAACATGACTACTGATCCAATTCACCTGATAACTCTTTCTCCCATATCTAAGACCTCTGTATGAGTCTTAGAAAAACAGGTGTATATAAAACACTATACCTTGATTTACATCTACTTGTTGACTTTCCCTGTAATACTAGGATTCAAAAATATAAACCCTAAACATTAATTTAAAAATCACCCTTGAGAATATTAATGGTTACCTCTACATGGTCTGGATAAGACAGGCACACCTCTAGTCACTGAGTTACCACTGGTAACCCATCCTTACTTCTAGAGTCTAGAATCTAAACCCTTCTGCTTCCTCTTAGCTTTGAATCTCATAACACTTTAGTCACCACTCCTCCTTGTGGACCACCAGCCAATTACTGGATCATTTCCCATTATTTCATGAAGTATTATTTTCAACTAGTTTCCAAAATTTACATCTTGAGTCATGTTCTAGATTTACATTTAATCCTCTCTGCTATTGACTGACTGTTTGTGTCCCCCATCAAAATTCCTATGTTGAAACCTATTTACCACTGTGGTGGCATTAAAAGTGGGGGGCATGAATTTCCCGTCATGGCTCAGTGATTAACGAATCCGACCAGGATCCATGAGGATGTAGGTTCAATCCCTTGCCTCGCTCAGTGGGTTAAGGATCCCGCATTACCGTGAGCTCTTGTGTAGGTCACAGACATGGCTAAGACCCCATGTTGCTGTGGCTGTAGCGCAGGCTGGCAGCTACAGCTCCAATTCTACCCCTTGCTTGGGAATATCCATATGCCATAGGTGCAGCCCTAAAAAGACAAAAGACAAAAAAAAAAAAAAAAAAAGAAGAAGAAGAAGGTGGGGGTCTTCGGGAGGTGATTAGGTAATAAGAGCAGAACCTTCATGAATGAGATTAGTGTTCTTATAAAAAAGACCCCAGAAAGTTCCATCACCCATCTGCCCTGTGAGGACACACTATGAAGACACAGTCTTTGAACCAGGTCTCCAGCACACACCAGATCTGCTGGGCACCTTGATCTTGGATTTCTCAGCTTTCAGAACTGTGTGAAAGAAATTTCTGTAGTTTGGTTTGTAAACTACCCAGTCTATGACATTCTTTTACAGCAGCGCAAACATATTACGACAAGCGCTGTAACCTGCCTAGATGTGTCTTCCTTCCTCTTTTCTTAAAACCTGGAAACTCCTACAAATTTCACCTTCTCTGTAAAGCATTCCATAATTCTTCTACCTTTTCTAACTTTACTCAGTCACTTGGGCATCTTGTTAAAATGCAGATTCTGATTTAGTAGTTCTAAGCAATGCTGGAGATTACGCATTTCTAACAAGCTCCTAGGTGATGCTGCTGCTGCTTGCCCTCAGGTACATTGTGAACAACAAGGTTCTAGCCAGCAGTGGTATCTACTTCCTCTAAATTCATATAGGGCGGGGCAGGCACCATGCACGATTTATTTATCTTTATATCTCCAGTGTATCACAGACTACTTGACACATCTCAACACTCAATAAATATTTGTTGAGTAAATGACTGACTGAATGAATAAATGCGTAACATTCATTCTGTCAATTAGGAAGTTCTGCTTAAAATGAAGAATTTTTATATGCACATTTTCTTTGGCTGAAATTTGGTTGTGGGCACGTATCACATTGTACTTCTCTGCACCTTTAAAGAGCTGTATATGCCCTTTGTGGCCACAGAAAATAGGCACACAACATAAATATTGATTAAGCCATCAGTTGATAAAAGGGTTGATTGAATAAGTACCTGGCAAAGGCCAGTAGCCTGCACATGAGATACCTAGAATGCAAGTGTCATTTGACAAACTGGGAATACTTATAAATAGAATGCTTCAAGTCCATCAAAAGGCAGAGTCAGGGGGCAGAAATGTTAAAATGAGCAATCAGGGAAAAAGGCCCTTTGTAGACACAGACACACTCTAATGAGAAAAGTGCTTCAGTTAGTTAAAATGCCAAGCCAGTGGTTGATATGCATGGGAATAAAACCAAGCATTATTACTCTGGTAGGCAGATGGTGTTGTTTTTTTTTTCTTTAATTCAAAGCTTCACTTTTGTAAATAACAAAGGAAATTGAACAACTGGCACATACCAAGCTTTGCAGACTGTGTTAAGTGTGTTTAGAAATGAATTTCCTCAATAATTTCTGCCTTTGAAGTATTTAAATGTATACTGACTTGCAGTATTATTTATTCAATATTTCACATCTGTTGTGTTATCTTCTCAATCAGGCTGCAGTAGCTCAAGAGTGGGGATCTTATCTATGCATATAGTGGGTACAGAGTAATACTAATTGAATAAATAAAATATTTAGACAGATTTGGATGGCACATCATTATGGTTCCAGATATGGATCTGGTAAGGAAGGGTCAGGAAAAGGAATCTGAGGCATGTAACTTGAGTGGATTCCCAGACTAGACATGAATTTCTTTCTTTTTCTTTTTCTTAGTTTCATCCCCAGAAGATGAACTAGCTTAGAATTCTGTCAGTGACTGGTTCTTTAAATATGTCATGTCATGAAAATGGATGAAAACTTCAGTAGCTTGAAGCTTTCAGAACCACTTCACCAAATGTTGACTCTACCATGAGATTACAAGTAAACCAGATGCAAAAAATTTATCAGTAGGGACAATGTGCCATTATCTTCTGACTATATTACATTTGTCAGAAAAGTAATTAAGGTGTTGATTCTTAGAAATACAGGGGAGATATATATATGTATATATATAGCTCAGATATCTTTATGGTTCAAAATACAGTGCTTAAACTCATGTTTTAATCTATGAACTACCTACTCTGTAATTACTTAAGAAAATTATGCTTTGATTCTGCTTTAAAAGGACCCAGCAAGAACATAGAGGATTCTCATACACAGAGTATTTAAAACAGAATGGAATTAGCAATCTGTAACTTAAAATTATACATAACATTTAGCATCATTTAAAATTAGAGTGCCAGAAGAAGCAGATTTCCATGGCATTTTCATTATGCAGAGAGGTAAACAATAAATAAATAAGCCATACATGAATATGAAATTAACAGCACGATAATTGCTTTATTCCTAGAGTGTGTGTGATATTAAATCCTCAAATAAACACTTACTTAACCTCATTCTCACATATGCCTATTGCTTTTATCAAAAGCAGCATACCTGAAACACTCAAACCAAGATAGCTTCTGCAACAAAGTACAAAGTCCACAGAAATCAGTGCCATCCCTTGGAAATTTCAGAGGGTTTTCTTTGCAAGTTCTAGGGTTGGAGGGGTATTAGAGAATCAGTGGAAGTGAGAGGAAATTTATAAGTCAATAAAAAATGCATTTCACACATTATTATTTTGCATATGACATCATATTTACCTCTTCAACTAGTTCTTTAAAAATCTCATACAGGTCATCAGCACAGCCATTCCAGGGAAGTGTTCCCACCCCACTGAGACCAAGGCCAAGTTCTCCCTGTCTTGCACAGACCCCTACTGATTTGTTTTACATTTATGTGGAAAATTTTTAAACCCTGTACCTGGTAAATTTAGCCTTCTCTGCAATAAGCAGAAATTCTTGTTCGTATTTTTCTTCTGACTCGATAACAGCTAAAGTCTGTCTTGTGCTCTGGGCTCAGCTTTGCCCTAAATGTAACCCCAAGTAATGGCTTCTCCATCTTACTCAGAGCCTGAAACTGACTCATTTATAAAGAGGCTTCTGACACTGTTGGAGTTTTCCAGTAAGCAAGGGTGAAAGGGTCAGTAATAATGTTACCTCTACCCTTACGAGTATGAAACTGTTAAGAGTTCAAAGTTATTTGATGTAACCTGATAAAAAACATCTCATTATTTTCCACAAGGCACTCAAATGTCAGGTTTAGAAGGGATGTACGGCCAGTGTACACATGACACTGTGTTTCTCAGCAGGAAATATCACCACTTTATTGGAAGCCAATGACTAAAAAAGAAAAGAAAAGGGGGAAAAAATTAATCAATTATGAGATCCAAAGGAAAGAAAAGCTTGTCATCTCAAACAAGCATCTTTAAAAACTGTTAAGTTCTATTGTTCCAGTGATGAAATTAGTGTGTCTTTGTTGATCTAAACTTAAATTTGACACAATGGGTAAATATAAGCCCGAGGCTTTTATGCCATTATCAGAGCCTCTGTCAGTGAGTACTTTAACCTAATTACATTTGATGCAGCAAATCAACAAAACCACTGCTGGTTATGACCTCTGCCAAGAGCACTAGCGAGCTAGACAAATGGAGCTTAAGATGCTATTAGTTGTTCTGTTGCAAAGTTCCAGATACAAGCCGACAGGAGGCTGTTGCATGACTGGGGCATGCATCCTCCAGATGGCATTCTGCATTGGCTTGTGGCAAAGCTCACAGGGATACTGGCACATTTTCTCTGTCAAAATGAAAGTTTTCCAATTATAAGGAGATAATGTGAGGAGATGCAAACTTAATCTCTTGAACAAAAGGTTGCAAGCTGTGTAATAGCCATTTCAGGCGAGAGATTTCACCATCATTCAATTGATTTAAACATTGTGGATCACAAAATGGGCTATCTTTCCTACTAAAAACAAGGAATTGGCCGCAGTTGATTTTATTTCCTGGAACAGTGTTGTAATGACTTCATCATCTAAGGGAGGCTTCTTTTAAATGAGTGCTCTTCCGCTACTGTGTGAATAGGTTCAAAGAAGCCATTTTTTCACTTTAGTTAAACACCAAATGCTTTAAATGAAGGCTTCAGGTGTAATGTTATAACAGACCCCTAGCCAGATCACAGAATTTCATTAGGAAGACTAAACATGTTAAATGGTGACAAGGCATTATTACCATCAAAACCTGTGAGACGTCTTAGCAAAAATGTTTGCTTCTTCATTTTCTAACCCAGTGAGCACCTGGTAAAAATGATCTGTAGAACTATCAATAGTTATGGAAATGAGGTGACATGCCTCAACACCTGTCCAAAAACACCTGACCCATCAAAGCAAGTCAGAAGGTGCATCATTGTTAAGGTTACTTCTCAGGAAGGTGTGGATTTGCCACTTGACATGAACATGCTGTGACAAAGCAGCAGAATCACTGCACACCCACTTCCACAAACCCAACAAAGAGGTTACACAGGATGAGAGCTTGTCCAGCAGAACGTAACCACACTCATATACTGAGTACTTTATACAGAATTTCAGCAGAGGTATAAGTATAAATGGTCACTCAATTCAAAAATAAGCAAAGATCCTTCAGGATTAATGTTGGATTCGTGTGTGTGTGTGTGTGTGTGTGTGCGTGTGTGCGCGTGTGCGCGTGCATGTGTGTGTGTAATTTAAAGAGAATTAACCCATCCCAAAAATTTTAGGCACAAATTCAAGATAATAAAAAAGACAGGCTAGGCTTCTAAACATGAACTAAGCTAACCCACACACAGAAAATATTTTCATGTCAAATTCCAAAATCATTTAAAATACATAGTTTACTCGTTTAGAGGAAGATTGGTGTTTTAAGGTTCTATAAAACACAGAATTGCAGTTGATAGGGTAAAACCACAGTAAGCAGGTGCCATTTTTTCATTTCCATAGGAAGGAACTAGGAAACTGTCTTTTTTTTTTCTTTAACTGAAGATTCAGTCGACTAAATAAAACACAATTATAAATTCTAAATAGTCTCCACTGTAACATTGTAAGATCTGTAAATCAGTCAGAAATACAAGCAAGCCCTTCAAATCAGTCAGAAAAGTTAACAGATTCCTGCTGAAGAGTTAACATTTTCAAGCAATGAGCATTTCTAAAGTCTCAACATCAACATAAAGTGGCCTATAACAGCTGTTGTAAAGCTCAACATCAATTTTATGTTGGCTCAACTGCTAAACAGCGATCACAAAGACATCCCTTAGGAAGAATTGAAGGGCCCAAGTGAACAGCAATTTAAAAACTGAGCAGGAAATCAAAACTAATTCTTAGTCTGTTTACGAAAATACTTTTCCCTGTGTTCTTGTACCACCACCTAGTGGTTATGTAGCTCTCAATCAGCCCATTTATAGAAAGCAAATAAAAGCTGCTGTGATCTTTACAACAGAGAGGAGCAAGAAAGGAAAGAGAAGAAAGGAGAGAGGAAAAAGGGAAGGATAACAGGAGGAAAAGAAAAAGAGAAAAGGAAAAAAGAGAAGAAAATATAACACAAACAAGTACACACACTATTTCCAAGTCTTAAGATCTACTTCCTAACAAATCCACATAATGCTATCAATTGGCATTAAAACATTTAAAACCATTTTGCTTTATGCATTTATCGAGTATGTGAAAATCCTGTAGTTGATATGGCAAGAGCCTATTTAAAAAAAAAAGGTGGGTGAATTTCTAGGCCTTTATTCTACACTACAGAACCTATGGATATATTTGCCTATGTATCTGAATTGATATAAATACAAGCTTACACAATTATTTGTAAGCTTCACTGTGATCAGTTTATGTAAATTACGGCATAACCGTAAAGTAAAGCATGAAATAGAGATTTATCTTGCTTTGGAACAATCTCTAAAATATTCAGTTAAGTTTAGGGGGAAGCAAGATATAGAACGGCATGTTTTATAAACTACCACTTGTACAGAAATATGTACAGAAGTATTTTTTCACATGTATATCCTCTGGAAGGATAAATGAGAAACTGGAAAAATTACCTTCACAGAGGGATATGTGAGTCAGCAGCCAAGGTGGGAAGAACACTGTCGTTTTGTGGTTTAAATAATGTAGATGTATTCCCCATTTAAAACTAAATAATTTTAAACCTAAAAAATAGTACATGATTAAAAGAAACCAAGTATTACATGCGGTTTTTTTTGTAATCAATAAAACCACCTCTGGGAGTTCCCGTCATGGCGCAGTGGTTAACGAATCCGACTAGGAACCACGAGGTTGCGGGTTCGATCCCTGCCCTTGCTCAGTGGGTTAACGGTCCGGCGTTGCCGTGAGCTGTGGTGAAGGTTGCAGACGCAGCTCGGATCCTGCGTTGCTGTGGCTGCGGCGCAGGCCAGTGGCCACAGCTCTGATTAGACCCCTAGCCTGGGAACCTCCACATGCCGCGGGTGCGGCCATAAACCCGCGGCCATAAAATGACAAAAGGCAAAAAAATAAATAAATAAATAAATAAATAAATAAATAAATAAATAAATAAAACCACCTCTGAAATTTTTCATTTGAAAATTGCCACATTGTATGCGAATGTAAATTTAATGTAACTGTGACAAAACTAAAATTTCAATTTTTCTCTGTAAAAAAGAAATACAATAGCCCAAAGGTAGAAATTATTTGTAAAAGGCATACAATTAAAGAAATGAAATACTAAAGCCATTCCACTTTCACAGTTTGGCAGCTTCTTCAGATCTGGATTGAGAAATACTCTTTCTAGATGAGTTAGAATGTTTTGGGCCTCTGGTACTCAGGGTACAACTGCTTGGTCAGTGAGAAAAGCACGCCAGATGTCTAAAAATGAAAAGCCAAGGAGTTCCCATCGTGGCTCAGTGTTTTTCGAATCCGACTAAGAACGATGAGTCTGCAGGTTCGATCCCTGGCCTTGCTCAGTGCGTTAAGGATCCGGCGTTGCCGTGAGCTGTGGTGAAGGCCGGCAGCTACAGCTCCTGTGAGACCCCTAGTCTGGGAACCTCCATCTGCCACGGGTGCAGCTCTAGATAAAGGCAAAAAAGACAAAAAAAGAAAGAAAGAAAAGTCAAGAACTATGAGGAGGTAAAAAGAAGTAGGGAAGGTGTACAAAGTCCTTAATAGAGAAGGAATGAAAACTCACAGCAAACATCACAAAGAACTTGTTTTAGCCATTAATCTTCCAAATGAGACTAAAGCCACAGAAAGGGGTTGATAAAACCAGCAGGAGAATAAGGCCCACCATATAATTTTGTGGTGAAATATTAATTTGTTAATATGATATCACACATTGAAGTTAAAATATGACACAAATGAACTTATCTATGAAACACACCCAGAGACGTAACGGATTTGTGGTTGCCAAAGAGGGATGGAGTGGGAGTTTGGGGTGAGCAGATGCAAACTATTATATCTAGGATGGATAAACAATAAGGTCCTACTGTGTAGCACAGGGAACTACATTCAATATCCCATGATAAGTCGTAGTGGAAAAGATTATAAAAAGAATGCATGTATATCTATAATTGAATCATTTTGCTCTATAGCAAAAATTAACACTGTAAGTCAATTATACTTCGGTAAGTCAAAAAATAAAATAAAATGTTCATTTGTCAAACACAAGTAATTTAATATGTGCCATCATTTCCATACTCCTGATTTAACAGTTCTTTATTATTATCTGGGGGTCTCATAAAGTGAAAATGCCTGAGAAGCCCTAGAGAAGACCCTAAGCACTCTGGAGAAGCTGAAAAATAGGAAGGAGAAAAAATTAAAAAAAATTCCCTAAGTTTTAGATAATGAGACTTGGCAAAACTGATGTCTGATACTGGAAGAGGGACGTGAGACCACTGCAGGAATGGAGCCTTGGGCTGGGTGAGGCACAGACGAGGATACACACACACACACACACACACACACACACACACACACACACAAAGCCCTAAAAAAGAGATGTGTTGGAATGCCTGACTTTTGTTTCATGACCTGATAAAAACTTTCTACCCTTGATATTGTTGATATTCATGTTATCCACTATATTTCAAAGGCCATTATAAGCTAGGTCATGGTGTCAACTCGACCAGGCCATAGTGGGCCTAGATATTTTGTTCAACTTTATTCCGGGTGTGTCTGTGAGGGTGTTTATTGATGAGATTAATGTCTGAGTCTGGAGGTTGAGTAAAGCAGATTGCCCTCCCCAGTGTGGGTGAGCCTCATCCAGTCAGCTGAAGGCCTGATTGACTAAAAACCTGCGCAAGAAAGATTTCTCTCTCTGCATCTGTCTTCAGCTGGAACAGCCCTTGCCTTCTTATTCACACTCAGACTGGATGTCACACCATTCGCTCTCCTGGTTCGCAGAACTTCAGGTTCAGACTGGAATTATACACAGCCCCGGGCTTCTCAGCCTCTGTAGTCATTCCTTACAATAAATAAATGGCTACGTAGCTACCTACAAACATACGTGTATATATACCTACACACATATGTCCTATTAGTTCTGTTTCTTGGAAGAACTTTGATTAATACAGCCACTTTCTAAGGTGCTAAATTTTATAAAAAGTTCTCAAGCATGTAAAAATACCTAACTTTAAAACTGCAAATAGATAGCAGTTGGGAACTTGATGTGAAATCAATACTACCACACAGAGGAGTTCCTGTTGTAGTGCAGCGGCAGCAAACTGACTAGTACCCTTGAGGAGGCAGATTCGACCTCTGACCTCGCTCAGTTGGTTAAAGGATCTGGTGTTGCCATGAGATGCGGTGTAGGTCTCAGACGCAGCTCAGTCTGGCATTGCAGTGGATGTGGTGTCAGCCAGCAGCTGCAGCTCCGATTTGACCCCTGGTCCGAGAACTTCCATATCTTGTGGGCACAGCCTAACAACAACAACAACAAAATACTACTACATAGTGTTGAGGATAAAAGATATCCTTAATTAACACATTCTGTGAACCTAGCATTAGAAATATTAAAATATATTGACTATTTTAGAATATTCAGTAATCAGAAACGACTAGTTCTCTTTGGGCAAAGGAAGAAGATATGACCAGGAAGGAATAGAGCAATTGCATCAATGCTCACTAGCACAGGCACTAACCCTTGAAAATGATATAAGAAACTTATTTCTGCACTAAATTTATATGCTATCTTCAAGATGATATTTAAAATTTTCTTTAACTTCTTATTTTAAGGTACTTGTACATGCTGTTGTACATGATAACTGTAGCATGCAGCTAGCTATAAGATATAATAGATTCTGTGTACCTTTTATTCAGTTTCCTGTAACAGAAGCATCTCACAAAACTACAGTGCAAAATCACAACCAGCATACTAACACACAGTCAAGATATAGCACACTTTCACAACAGAAAGCATCACTCATCTTACCCTTTTTAAAGCCACACCCAATTCTCTCCAACCCCCACTCTCTCTTTAACCCTGGCAACCATTAATTTGTTCTCCGTTACTATAATTTTTTCATTTCAAGAATGCTATATAAGTGGAACCATACAGTATATAACTTTTAGGGATTGACTTTTCACTCAGCATAATTCTCTGGAGAGTCATTCAAGATGCTGCCTTGCCAATAGTTCATTCTTTTTTATTGCTAAGTAATATTCCATCATGTGAATCTACTACAGTTTAAATGTTACTTGTAATAGAATATCTAGGTGGCTTTTAGTCTGGGACTATTACCAAAAAAGTTATTATGATTATCTGTGTACAGGCTTTTTCATGAACATAATTCTTCATTTCTCTGAGATAATGCCTATGAGTTCAATTACTAGGTCTTATACATGTTGCATGTTTAGTTTTTATTTTTTTAAAACAAATAGCCAAACAGCTTTCAAGAATGTTTGTACAATTTTACAGCCCCATCAGTGATACATAAGTTATTCAGTTTCTCTAATCCTTGCCATCATTTGACATTGTCACTGATTTTATTTTATTTCTTCTGTGAGGTGTGCAGTGATAATCTCATTGCAGTATTAATTTTCATTTCCCAAATAGCTAGATTGGTGAACATCTTTCTGCCATCACCATATCCTCTTTCAGGGAAATGCTTCTTCACGTTGTCTGTCCATTTACATATTGATGTTTTTTTAATGTTGACTTTTCAGAGTTCTTCACATATTCGACATATCAATTCTTTGTTAGATATGTTTGCAAATGCTTTCTCCTGGCTTTTTTTCTCTGTAGCTTTTCTTTTTATTTTCTTAACAGGGTCTTTCTTAGAGCTAAAGTTTTATTTTTGAATTTAGATAAAGTCAAATTCATTTTTGCTGTTGAGTTTAAGAACACTTTGCCTAGCCCTAGACCCTGAAGATTTTCTCATGTTTTTTTCTTAAGTTGTAGGGCTTTATGATTTACATATAAGTCCATATATTTAATCAATTTAATTTTTATATAAAGTATTTAGGATATTTTGTCTAAAGACTTAGCTCAAAGTTGTTTTTTTGTTTTGTTTTGTTTTTGGCCCATAGATGTTAAATTGCTCCAGCACCACTTTTTTTTTGACAACATTGTCTCTCCTCCATTAAATTGCTTTTGCTCATTTGTCTAAAATTAGTCGGGCATATTTATATGAATCCACTTCAAGGTTCTCTATCCCTCTGCCACTACATTACCTTTTTTTTTTCTTTTTCAGGCCACATCAGTGGCATACGGTAGTTTCCTGGCTAGGGGATGAATCAGAGCTACAGCTGTCAGCCTATGCCACAGACACAGCCACGCCAGATCCAAGCCACATCTGTGACCTACACAGCTCATAGCAACACCAGATCCCTTAACCCATGGAGTGAGGCCAGGGATCAAACTTGCATCCTCATGGATACTAGTTGGGTTCTTAACCCACTGACCCACAGTGGGAACTCCTATCTCAGTCTTGATCGCTGTAGCTATATAAGTCTTGAAATTGGATAAACAAATTCTGCACACTTTATCATTTTTTTCAAAATTATTTTAGCTCTTTCAGTTCTTTTGCTTTTCTATATATATTTTAGAATAATCTTTTCTATATCTACAAATAATCTTGCTGGGATTTTTATAGGAATTGATCTAAATATATGAATCAGTTTGAAGAGAATTGTCCTTTACTGTGTTGAGTTTGCCAATCCATTAACAAGGTTTGTATCTGCATTTATATAGATCTTTGACTTCTATCATCAGTGTTGTACTACTGTACAACAGTGATAACAATGCACTCAAAAAATTTGAGCAATACAGAATGGTCCTACCATAAATGTAAGTTTCTCCACCTCCCCCTCTGCTCAAGGAGACATAGTCTTTCTAGTTGTAAAGTATATATACTTCAGGACATTTTTTTCTGCACATCCCAATTTGCGTCTAAGTGAAAGAAGAAACTTGGGGGTAAATACTTGTTATGCTTAATTTTGTGTCAATTTGGTTAGGCCACGGTACTCAGATATTTGGTTAAACCTTATTCTGTTTGTTTCTAGATGTTCCTAAAAAAATTTTTTTTGGATGAGATTAATATTAAAATCATTAGACTTTGAGTAATGCAGGCAATGTTCCATGTGGGTAGACTTCATCTGATCAGTTGATGACATTAAGCAAAAACAGACTCTAAGCCCCAGGAGAAGAGGAATTTCAACCTCTGAGCCTGTCTTTGAACATAAATTGCAATTCTTTCCAGGGTCTCCAGCCTGCCAGCCTACCTTGCAGATTTTGTCTTTGCTTCCATAATTATTTGAACCTATTCCTTAAAATAATTCTCTTTTGACCAATCTTTCTAATCTGTGTGTGTTTATACACGTCTTATTGGTTCTGTTTCTCTGGAGCACTTGGCTAACACAAGAGTGTTTTAAAGGATATGTTGAGAATAGAATTGAAAGCTGAGAGGAATGTACTAATACAGGATATATTCTAAAGAGGTCTTCAGACAGAACATGGAAAAGCAAAGATAAAGTGGCTAGGTGTTTTGTATAACTGCAGTAGAGAGAAATGCATAAAGAGGATCATTAATATGAAGCATAGTTGTTCAAGGATTTAAATTTTAACAGTAGTTTAAGAGATGTCATGCTGGTGGTTATGTTCACATTAACATAGCTGCAATTCTTCAGTCAAACCAAAAGCTGAAGAAAAATTTGGAAGAGAAGCTGAAATAGCAAAAAGTCATAAGGAGTCAAAAGAACTTACTTGCAAATCCCTGAAAGCAAAGCTGGTTTCAAATCCTTATTCTGTCTTAAATTTTTTCTACTGGCTTGGACAGTTTATTTCATTTCTCAAATCTTGTGCTCCCACATGTATGAAAATGGAGATAATTATTACCTCTCTCACATGGTTATGGAGGTAATTAAATAAGAGAATGCACATGAATGTAAAACTCACATTATGTTTGGCAAGAACTCATTAATATGTAATGAATATTAGTTGCTTCCAGGGAGCATGGTAAAGGACACCAGGTCTTAAGTGACTTTTCCTCGCAGGGGGAGTTTTACCCTCTCTCATCACCACAGGGGAGAGAGGAGAAGGGGAGGGTAGGGGAGGATCCTGATCACTGGGAAATAAAACAATTGCCATTTTCAGAGACACTGTAGGTGGGGTGTCCAAGTTGGTGAGACAGAGAGCTTGAGCTACAGGGGCAAGCTTGGAGGACCTGGAGAAAACACTCTTTGTTTATCACTGTATGTGCAATGAAGTTAATTTTTTTATTAGGAGACTTTAACAGCTGGTACCAGAATTTCTCTTAGGGAGAGAACTGTCTTTATTCAGGAAAAGGTTGCCCTGGTGTGCTTTTCCCTTCCCTACTTAGTGCCGAGCATGGCAGGAAGCAAGACAGCAGAGGACCAGGATGCCACTCAGCATGGATTAAGAGAGGGATTTCTTATTTGTATTTTCTCCCCTAAATGAAAGGGGCGAAAATGAGTAAAGTTCAGAGAAAAGGAAGGAGGTGGGCCAGCAAGATGGAAAGAAACCTGGGAGGAGGTGAGAGGAATCAGTGAAACCCTTGAGGGTAGAGGAAGGACTGTCTGATGGTTTCTGTGCTTTTTGAAGGTATTTTCTTTGCTGTGATGCAAGCTCAGTTCTCCACTGTCTCCCCATTGTACTCTTATATAAGACAGATGCTAAGAGGGGCTTTCATCTCCACAGGGGCACTTTTGTTCTCAGGAGGATATATTTTGAAGACCCTAGGGCGGAAGATGTCACTTATGCCCCATCAGGCAACATCTCAATGAGCCTACCTATTTTCAATGAATTCACATTTTCAACCTTATTTTTCACTCCTTTTCAATGCACACATTCTCCTACAACTGTTTCTCAGCGTATCCTCTACCAAATGTATTTCTTCATTATCATCAAAGGTATTACCACTCTCTTCTCCCCTTCTGCTCTCTATTTAATTTCTGTCAAGATTCAGCTCAATAGGCCCTTCTTCCAGGAAGCCTTACAGATTAGTACAGCCCAGAGCCAGCCATTTCCTCCCCTCACCTCCAAAATAATAATGGCTTTAGGATATATGTGTGAATCATTAATTTGTTTAATCCTTATCTTTTTAAATGCACAAACTTTAGTCACTAGGCTGCTTCAAGGAAGGGGCCAGTAAACTCAGTAAAAGTAACTTAAAACATCCGAAAATGCCATTGTATAATGTTATAGAGACAAATGACAAGGACACTGTCTGAATATCTCAACTTTTCAGCCCTATGTTTTAAGCAGAATCATTCATAATAATGTATAATCTCATGAATTCTCATTTCTTTGAGGTTTTCTACTAATTCTGTGTCACAATGCTTTGGCTGATACTCCCAAATCAATCTTCACAGTCACAAGTTATAAGACATTTCATCTTGGGAGGAGGGTAGGACTCAGGCTCCACCAGTGAGTAGAAAAGATCTACTGTGCTGATTTATCAAATGCTTATTGAAGCATCTCTCAAAAAGGACTCCCTATTAGTATTAAGTATAGTTTTCTGGGCATAACATATTTTTGGCTGGGGGTCTTCCATCAACATCGCTAACCTTTAACAACATGGATATGTGTATCCATCAGATTGTTTTATTTATCGCTCTATAAATGTAAAAATAATGGAATTATGGAGCCACCAACTCCAAATGTGGTAAATAACACACTTATCTCTTAGATCAAAGTGAGAAATGGTAAAGAACACACTAATGTGGTAAAGAGAATGTGGTAAAGTGGTAAAGCAAAGTCCACAGAAACACTTTGCTTTGCTTTTTCTTGGTCACTTTTGATTTCACATGCTACTGTTCAAGAAATCAGTGATGATGACATGTTGTGCTCCCTTTGGGACCTATTTTTGCTTCCGGTTTCACTGATTGAGCATTGGTTTGGGATAGCTCTGCACAACACTATACCAGTGCATTACTTGGAGAAAAATATTCTTGGCTCACTCCAACAAAAATAACTGCAGATTACAACCATGGAAATTAAAAAGAATAATGCCAAGAGAATTGTAGTGTTTTGTAGCATATGAAACATACATCTCACCAAAGCACAAACACTTTTAAATAGCATGAGGAAGACTTTTAGAAAGCTGTTGCTATAACCTGGGTATCTTCTTTTTTTAATTTATTTTATTCAGGTATAGCTGATTTACAATGTTGTATTAATTTCTGCTGCACAGCAAAATGATTCATATATATATATTCATATTCATATATATATATTCATATATATATATTCTCCCCAGAAAGTCTGACTGGGGAGGTTGTTACAAACATTGAGTCCTTACAATAATGATTAATTTGTGGGGCATTTCAGTACAAAGGATCATTTTTAGATCTGGGGCACAGTGCTAGCAGCATAAGAAGCATCCCAAGACAGGGTACCTTGCAGTCTGTTTGCTGTGGTATAACAAAAGGCCACTAGCTTTGCAGTTAACACCGTCCTGAGTTTGAATCCTGGTTCTGCTACTTTAGTTTTGCAACCTTGGGCAAGTTAGTCTCAAGAAAATCTCTTGTATTGAGGACTTTTTCTTTAAAAAAAAAAAAAAAAAGGAATCAGGACTTCCCATCATGGCTCAGTGGTTAACGAATCTGACTAGGAACCATGAGGTTGCAGGCCTCGCTCAGTGGGTTGGGATCCAGCGTTGCGATGAGCTGTGGTATAGGTTGAAAATGCAGCTCGGATCCCACGTTGCTATGGCTATGGTGTAGGCCGGCGACTGCTGCTCCAATTGGACTCCTAGCCTGGAAACCTCCATATGCCACAGGTGTGGATCTGGAAAAACCAAAAAAAAAAAAAAAAAAAAAAACTAATCAAAGAAATCCCACATGGAGATGATAAGGCAGAGCCGTAGTGAGCCCTCACCTTCTTACTCCCTTAGTTACATTTCCTCTCTAGACTGACAGTATAACTATGGAGCAAGTCATCCAAACTGGGAGGCTCAGCGTTGTTATTTTTTTATTTTTTGCTTTTTTTTAGGGCTGCACCCACAGCATATGGAAGTTCCCAGGCTAGAGGTCGAATAGGAGCTACAGCTTCCAGGCCTACACAACAGCCACACAATCTGAGCCATGTATGTGAACTACACTGCAGCTCATGGCAACATCAAATCCTAACCCACCAAGCGGGGCCAGGGATTGAACCCACATCCTCAAGGATACTAGCTGTGTTCGTTACCGCTGGGCCACAATAGGAAGCCTCAGCATCATTTTTAAAAATTTACCCCTTTCAAGTTTTCCATCCAGTTAGTCACCAAGCTGATC
This sequence comes from Catagonus wagneri, assembly GCA_004024745.2. Taxonomy (NCBI): domain Eukaryota; kingdom Metazoa; phylum Chordata; class Mammalia; order Artiodactyla; family Tayassuidae; genus Catagonus; species Catagonus wagneri. The sequence continues at coordinate 33,761,033 of PVHT020000141.1, read as the reverse complement.
AATCCCTCTCCTGAAATCCTCACTGAGGCCATCCGCTCCATTAGGCCTTCATACTTGATGCCTACTTTATCTAGATTATTCTTCCCCTTTTATTTCTCTATGGGAGAGATGGTGATGTCTTCTGCTTTCAGAATGTCACAAAGCCTTTGATCAGTTAGTGCTGCACAGGCTTCCTGAAGCTACAAACAGCTGAGGGCTATACCGTGCTGTCAAAGTCTGCATACTTGGCTCATGCTCTAGGGCAGTGCTCTAGGAGTTAGGGTGGCCTTTTAACTCAAGCTCTGGATGGAGTCCTGAAGACTCAGGATGACTCTACAGTCCTTAATGTATATAGTTAATACCTGTCCCCACCCTCTTTTGAGGCTTCTAAGACCTGTGTGAAACAAGCCCTCTGCTACCTCACCCCTGGGCCCTACCCCTTAGGAAGGAAAAGTGAATCACTCCTTCCACAGTATCTTAGTTCAGACAAAGTGAAGGCACTGTTACAATTTGACCGAAAGGAGTTTCCTTTGAGTGTCTTTTAACAAAGGGAACCAAGATACAAAGAGTATCTATGCTAATTAGAAATGTAGAGGCCAAGAAAAAATTGAGATACTCTCTGAGAAAAAAATTCTCTCAAAGTATTTAAACATCAATTATGTATTTTACAATGAAAAACCTTTTAAATGATTTCTCTTGAAGCATAGCTACTCCATTTCTTTACCCTAGTTCTTACAAGTAGTTTCTAAAAGCTAAACACCAAGGCTACCTGTTAGGAAGCCAATGAACATTTGTAAAATAAGTGATTTTCAGAAATCAATACATCTACTATAAATGATGGTCCTAGATATTAAAGAGTACAATTACACAAAAGAGAAAATGGTGACTGAAAAAAACAAAGAATTTCATTGCCTTGTTCTTGCTGTTGCTAATTCCTAGAACCAAGTTCTGAAAGCTTGTGTGTCAGTTATTCAGAGCACAACTATATACTGGCAGTAATAAACTTAGAACCAGCAGGGAAAGAAAAGCAGCACGCACAAACCCTACAGACTGGTCCGTCATATGTGGTCAAGGAAATCTGTCCTCAACAAGATTAAACATATTTGAGACCTAACAATGGTTAAGAGATTTATTCAAACATTTGCCAAACAAAAGACAACCTCACAGGTTGTAAGACAGTGTTCTGGGATCCGGGCAGAATCCTGGATCCTTCTGTAACATCATGACAAGGAGGCTTTTCTGTGACACAAGTTACTTACTGCTTTATTGCTCCTCCTTCTTCTTCTTTTTAAGTTCATCTATGGTTGTGAACACTAATGCTAAATAAATAAGCCCCCTATGAGAGGGTAGAGTAGTTGCAGTTAATCATGACATTACAGCTAGAAAAATTAGATTGTCTAGGAAATAGGTTTCCTTTTCTGAAAATAAAGACAATAAGGAAATGTTTGATATTGTATGTTCAACAAACACAATAACTGATGTTGACTGAGCACCTAAATTGTGCCAGGTTTACGTAGGGTTAGGCAACCCTTATCTCATTATAACAATCCTAAAAAATAATCACTGTTGTGATGTGTAATCTATAGATGAAAAATTTAAACCACAGAGAGGTTAAGTAATGTATTCAAAGTTCAACAGCTAACCAGGGCAAAGAGCCATGTTGTTACTGCCACAATAAATGCAATGTCTTTCTGTGTGATATTGATAGATTTAACTAATCAAATTCTGTCTGCTCTCATAAACTGGAAAAACAAAGCAAAACCCTGTTGTTAACAGCTTTAAGGTAACTATCAAATCATACTTCTCTACTGAGCATAAAACTCTAAGTGAGCAGGACGCTGGGACAGACCCTATATCCTCTGCTTTAGCTCCTCTCTTTAGTACCTAGATAACACATTTCCTGAGTTGTTTTACAGATGCTAACCACCACCCGTACCCCCACCAATGGAAAACACTAACTCTTTGAAGACCATGAGCATGAGCATTAGCATATAGCCCCCCAAGCCTACCAGAGCCTAAGAATTGATAATAGTAACTCCAGTGACCTCACCATCAACCAATCAGAGAATCATGCACAAGCTGTTCAACTACCCTGCGATTCCCCCTCCCTCACCTGGTCTTTTAAAATGCTTTGCTGAAACCCTTCAGGGAGTTTGAGTTTTTAGCACTAGCTGTCCTGGACTCCTTACTTGACACCCTACAATAAACACTACACTTTTCTTCACCATGACCCTATGTCAGTAGGTTGGTTGCACTGTGTGCCGGCAAATGGATCGTAATGTAACCAAACTAGTGATTTAATTAATCCAGATAAGGAGACTATACTGTGAAAAATATACCATAAGAATAGAGGAAGGGGAGGTGTATTCTTGATAAAAACCAGGGTGGGGAAAAGCCAACCATGTTCTCAAGATATAAAACAAAGTTGTCCTACTAAAAACAAAAAGAAATTGAAATGGTACAGATGGCTCAAGGTTTTTTTTAAAACCCATAAAAGCCTTAAAACATTTTTTATTTACAAACCCTTCCCCCAAACAGCAATAATGCTAAATGTAGAAATAAACCTGATGCAAAACATTTGCTTCTATATATTTCCTTAATGTTGCATTTTAAGACAGGAATAAACATTTTCCTAGTCAAAAACTACTTTGCCCTCTCTCATGGGAAACTATGCCAGGGAGTGGGAGCCATGTGGCTGGCGGGGCAAAGAGGGTCTGGAACACAGCTGGGCAGGGCACAGCCTGATTGACGAGCATACATCTCTCAGGAAGAGTTAGGAGAAAATGCTCCGACTGGGTTGGGTTGAGAATGGTGACGACTCAGCAAACAACTTCAGGAGCCTTAGAAATAGTGTGTTTGCCTTGCCAGCCCATTTGATGATGGACTCTGGCGGGGGGTGAGAGGTTCAATTTTTACCAGAAGAAAAAACTAAAGCCTCAAGTTCCTAGCTCATAAGTAGCAAAATAACCTCTCAAACATGCTTTGTTCACAAAACTAAAGCCTCAAGTTCCTAGCACAGAAGTAGCAAAATAACCCCTCAAACATGCTTTGTTCGCAAAACCAAAGCCTCAAGTTCCTAGCACAGAAGTGGCAAAATACCCTCTCAAACATGCTTTGTTCACAAGAATGCATTAAGGGCACAAACACGTGTCCACAATCAGGTTAGACTTTAAACATGAAAAAAAAGTGACAACACTGCCTCTAGGGAGACTACCTATAGTCTAGAATGGGGTAAGATATTCAACAGCCTCTAGCTACAGTGGGGCTGCTAAGTTCACCAGCAATGGAAGTAGAAAAGTATGGTTTCTAGACATGGAGGAGAAGTGGGCTCTCAAGTCTTGCCAGCTCCCATCTCCATGGAAGATGCAGCCTTTCAATAGAAATAAAAATAAATATAAACCAATGGGACCTAATCGAACACAGCAAAAAAAAGAAAAAAAAAGAAAGAAAGAAAATGAAAAGACAACATATGCATGTGAGAAAATAGTTGCAAAGGATGCAACTGACCAGGGTTTAATCTCCAAAATATACAAACAACACATAAACTCAACAACAACAAACAACTCAATCAAAAAATGGCAGAAGACCTAAATAGACATTTCTCCAAATAAGACATATGGATGGCCAACAGACACATGAAAAAATGTTCAGCATCACTAATTATTAGAGAAATGCAAACCAAAACAACAATAAGGTACCACCTCACACCAATCACAATGACTATCATCAGTAAGTCTACAAATAACAAATGCTAGAGAGGGTGTAGAGAAAAGGGAATGACCCTACACTGTTGGTGGGAATGTAAACTGGTACAACCATTATGGAAAACAGTATGGAGGTAATAAATATTCAAGAAAACTAAATACAGAACTACGATATGATCCAGCAATCCCATTCCTGGGTCTGTATCAGGACAAAATTTTCATTCAAAAAGAGTACGTGGACCCCTATGTTCACTGCAGCACTATTCACAATAGCTAAGACATGGAAACAACCTAAAGGTCAATTGACAGATGAATGGATTAAGAAGATGTGGTATATATACTCAATGGAATACTACTCAGCCATAAAAAAAAAAACAATGCCATTTGCCCCATGGATGCAAATGGGGATTCTCATACTAAGTGAAGTAAGACAGAAAGAGAAAGACAAATACCATATGCTATCACTGATATGTGGGATATGGCATAAATGAATCTATCTACAGAAGAGAAACAAATTCATGGACATAGAGAACAGATTTGTGGTTGCCGTGGCAGAGGGGGAGCTTGGGGCTAGCAGATACAGACTATTGCATTTGGAATGGATAAGCAGAGATCCTGCTGTATGGCACAAGGAACTATATCCAATCACTTTTGATAGAATACGATCAAAGATAATATGAGAAAGAATGTATATATATATATATGTATAGTGTATAAGAATGTGTATATATGTATAATTTCTGTACAGTAGAAATTGACAGAATACTTATTATCAAGTATAATAAGTTTTTTTTTTTTTTTAAACATTCAGCCTTTGTGTGAAGGGAAGACACTCCAGACACAGGGGTGGGAGCCGTGGGTCAGTGGCAGCCACAGCCTGTGGGTTCTCAGGCCTCTACTAGGAAGTCAGGGAGAGAAAGTCAAAGTTGCCACATTTTAACAGAAGGAAGATGACAGCTGGGCAACTTCCACACAATCACCACTTCTTTATTTGAACTATAGAGGCATTTGAGGGACGAAAATGCAAGACAGCTATTAACACACATTCTGATTTGGCCTCAGAGGCTGATGACCTAGGGAAATAATATTTGTTACATATGAGCATAGAGAAGTCTTTCATAGCAAATAACTACTAATAAAAAGCAGTTCTCAAGCAACTACCACTATGCTGGGCCCAGGTCCGGCAACCAAGAGTAAGAAGGCATGGTCTTGTGCACATGTGCCCAGAAGTCCAGGTGTGGAAGATGTATAATCAAAGAGACACACAAATAAGAAAATAGCCTAGTTACAGACTGAAGTGATTTCTGCTAAAAGCCTGCTTATGTGAGAGCATACATAACAAAGGAAATTGGTCTGTGCTGGTGGGTAGAGTTTTCCGATTTGAAAATCTTTTACAGCGACAGGACAGTACGTAATGCAACTCAACTATTAACACTGAAAGCTACCTAAGAAGTAGATGACCTAGAGGTTTCTATAAATATGGAAGAAGAGAAATGCACTCTTGATAGATTTACTGAGATGAGCACTGCTAAGTAGACCAACCTCTCACGAGCAATAGTTGATAAATCTTACTGTAGTTTCATACGGTACATGTTGATATGAAACCAAGATTTCTTAGCTATTTCCAGTTGTAATACTCAGCTGTGGCATGGGGTACTTTATTATTTGTCAGTTCTCACAAATTTCCAATGAGGTAAGCTAATGGTCTTAAATGCATGCCCGCTGAGAGAAATTTTACATGTCATAGCACACTACAGCTCAGAGAGAAGAGCTGCATATTAACGAGGGAGTAAAACTTTCTATAAGGTAAAACTACGTTAAAAAAAGAAAAACAAAAACCTTTATTTTTAACATGCTTTAAAATATATTTTAAAACCATATTTAGCATAGTTAATCTTTGGTGGAAATTTGAAATTTAAATTGAAATAATTATTATTAAATACTGCTATGTGAAGGTTGATGAACTGTAACCATATTTTCTCATAATAATAACACACTCAAAGATACTGAAAAGAGAACTGATTAAAATGGAAAGGGAACTACCACTTGCGAACAAAATCTGAGTTTTATATTTTAAACTGTTTCAATAAAAATTAAGGCTGAAGCTTTCAAGTTAACATCTTAAGTTGAAACACTTTTATCCTTCACGACTTTACCCTTTAAGCCGTATAATAAGTATAGTTCTAGGGAGACAAGAACTCAAAGGAATTTCTTCCAGTTGTCTATGGATACTTTTTTTTCAATTCAAATATTTTCAAATTCTTAAATGAAAAAAATTAAGAATTTCCAAGTTCTTAAAATATCTCTAAGTTTTTTTTTTTTTTAACACATTTTGCCGAGAAAACCCTGCAACATTTAAAATAGCGTCACTCCTAACTCCTGCTTAGCCTCCCTGAGCAGGTTATGGATTTCAAGCAATTCAACACACCAAAGAAATTGATGTAGATGATTTTTTAGGTCCCACGCCCGCTGAATTTCTTTTCTTTATTCTCCTGATAACTCGCTGTGCAGTCCATCAGTGATCCTCCCGTGTGTGGCTAAGCTTAGAAAGACAAGAGACCACATCACCAGAGCCTGAATGGGAGATCTCCTAGCTGGCAGGTTTTGGCAAACACGAGGATACTGGGCTCACCTTTCCAGTGTGTCAGGAAGCATCCACACAGCTTAGAACTTCTTCAGCGTGTATTGGGGTAGCAGGTGCTCTGCCAGGGTTGCAGACATGGCTTGGATATGCATCGCCTAGAACACTGCTACTCAGTCCTAGGCTTCAGTAGTCAGGCAAATTCCTGGCGACCCTCCCCTACTGAAGCTGAATCTATGAGGCGGGGCTCAGGAATTTGCTTCAACAAGTGCTCCCAGGTGATTCTGAGTCTCACTCAAGGGCAACAGGAACCTCTGATCTAATGGTCCCCTGTGTGCTGGGTATAGCAAATGCTGCAGACAGGTGAAAAGGAGTTAAGTTCCTCCCACCTTCCCACCCCCTCATGCCCCCAGCAGCATGGACCTCACCTGGGAGTTCGGAATGCAGACTCTGCTGCCTCAGCCCTGCACTCAGTCTGCCTTATGGTTAATTGATCTCTGCGCTCCTGGAGGGTGCAGCCAGCCCCTGCCCCCTTCTGCCTCTCCTCTCCAGTAGTGGCTAGAGTGCTGTGGGCTTCTTTACACTCTTTCCCTTATGAAAATCCCGATTCACCCAACTTGCTTTACCTCAGGGGTTAGAAGTGATTTTTCTGAGCCAGTGAGCTTTAGTGTATAGTCATTGATAAGACTGATAAAACTCAATGTGTTACTAATTCCTATAATATCAGTATTCAAAAGAAAAGATTTCTGGAGATACTTATAATTTTAAGCTCAAGAATGAATCCAGTGGTGGGATTCTAGGCACAGTGAGAACCTAGAAAAAATAGAAGTTTCTAGAGAGCTGGAGTTTTTTATATGCTACAAATCAGGCATGAGGGAGGCTGACGTGATCCTGGTATTCCACCTGGATTCTTTCCCTTTCTATTTAACAAAAGTTGACTGAACAAAGAATTCACCTCCAAATGGGAGTCTGATCATTTCCTTAATCTATCAGCTAGATTTGTTTCATTTATCTAATAGCTAGCCAACTATGAGCCTGGTATTCAAGGTGTTTTAGGCTAGTAACATTTTAGTGGCTCCAGGAGCGAAGGACTTAAACTTGAGTACTCACCTGGGGTGGGAAGGACTTGAAAGGTCCAGTAGGCGCCAGCAGCACCCTGAAAAGCTCTGGAATTGAACACTCTTTCCTCCTCCACCCACCCCACTGCCAAATCTGGAAATCTGTGATTACAAGGTGGCAGGGAAAAACAGGTGATCTGGTTTTTAAGTTTTCTAGGCAATCCTGATACACCCAACTTCTCCAACAGGTAACCACTGATAAACTGGTTAAGTTTTAATTTTGCTGGTAAAGTTTTTATACACAATTCAGTGGTGGCTACACTGTTATTACTGAAATGAAACATAAAAGCACAAGTTTTCTTTCACATATGTGGAATGTTTTATACCTCAACTTGATCCATGCATGATTTGATACAAATTCTGAATCAAAACAGGTCCAAGCATGCAAAATCCATAGCTTTATCATTTTTAATTTTGAAAATCTCGTGAAATTTACTGACAACTCTTTTAACCTTGTATCACTTCAAATGAAAATATAAAGTGAAGAGAGCTCCATTTATTACCCACTTCATTAGTATGAACATTGACAATGCACTAAACACTACAGCACACAGCCTGTTGGGATTGGGGCAATTATTTATTTTCACTTAAAATACACAGTAAAGTTTGAAAATATGACGCTATAATTCTACCAGTTTAACTTTGATTTCTATGATTAAACTAAAACATCTGAAATAAACAAACCAAACCAAATCTTCTAGAACTTCAATTGTTTACAGTGTACCTCATTGATAAGAAACAAACCCCTCTAAAGCTGAGACTGTGGGATATTTCTACAACACAATAAAAGAAAACCATATTTCTCTTTTTATTTATTTTAAATGCAGTATTACCACATAAAGGGAAAGATTAAATTTACCCATAATCCCACCACCCTAAAGTTGTCTGTGTATTCTCTTAATCTTTATCCACAAACAATTTAAACAGTTGCAAGCTGTGTATTTATACAATTTTGAGAAAATCACAATTTAAATCCCAATATACCAGATTGTATGTATACTTCTCTTTAAGAAAATCATAGTGTAAAACCTAAAATATGCATAATGCCCCACAATCTCCAAATACCCAAGAACTTTAACCTTCCAGACCAAATTGCAACTGCCTTTCCTTCTGCACATGGCGCATGGCTAAGACAAGACTCACATTGGTCTGAGTTCACCATCTGTAAAACAGCACAGGTAAAATACAAGCGTTATGGCCTAGGTTGGTTAGCACATTTTCTTTGTGCAATCTTTATAAAAATCTTTAAATTACACCATAAACATCCCCATACTAACTGAATGAATCATTTCAATCATTCTTAATTATTATTCCACTTTTCTTGAGCTTGTTTTTTAGGCAAAGTGGTTAATGAGAAATGAAAGGAATCTGCATCTAAACACAACTTTCCATGCCAATGGGGCAGCGGTACTATTTAGGTAGAGTAGGTGCTGGCAGAAAAAGCGACCTAGGTCCATCAGATTTCTTTTGTGCAATCTTGAGCCAATCATCTTGTCCCCTCACACTTCAGGTTAATTTATTGTAAAATGTAAAATGAGTATTTGCAGTCTATCTCTTCAGGGATATTGTGGCAAAAACCAGAATACAAGTCAAGCATTTTGAAATCCTCAGATGAGAGGTCCTATATTTTTATAAGATTTCCTTCATACTAGCATTCATTAGGACAAATAATTTCTCTGTATCATTCTGGCTAGTAAAAAATTATAGATGTGTTCACACTTCCACTGTTTGAAGAACAGGTCTGCAGCGCATGTTTGAACCAGTTTCATTTGGTGACACACTGACATCTAGTGGAGATTTATGGTGTGCTGTGGAGTACCATACAACCCAAAATAACTCCGCAGTTCTGGTGAGGGATGAGAGAAGGAAAAGCACCTTTTGGTCTTTATGCAAAGCATTAAGAAAAGATTCAGATTAAATAACGAAGGTACACTTGCTGTATATTTAAATTTTTGTTTGTTTAATTGAAAACACTGGCCAATTTTCCAGATATTTAATCAAAAGTTATGGGATGACGCAGGTGCGGGTAGCATTGAAGGTGTGGGAATTCAGAGGAAACCGCCTTCTGATTCAGTTTAAAGGAGTAACATAACTATGTGGTCACCTGCTCTTTTTTCTGCAATGAATGCAAGCAAGACCAGGGGTGGAGAAAGGGAGGCAAGGGTAGGAAAACATGGGGGAAGTTATCTAGATTTATCAGTACATCCCATGAATGTATCTCTGTGTGGTTAGAATTTATTAAATCCAGAGGGCAAGTTTCTGTAAACATATGCATGTGTAAGTTTTTTGGCATATCACTAAACATTTATCTAAACCTGCTCACTTAATACATTGCCTTTACCTTGGAATAAAAATATAAAATAAAATGTTATAATACACTTAGCTTTCATGAGTGTCTAGCACCATCATTAAAGTGTGGCTCTGTGTTTCCTCTCCATCCTTTCCAAAGACTGTAAGAAATAAATGTTGAGCAGCCTTCGGAGGAAATTAATTTACACCAATATACTTTAACATGTGACTATTTAAATTAATATAAATATTCATTGGGAGATTGTCACCATCAATCAGATCTGCTATAGTACAAATTTAACTTAAAGTTTGTCTCCTCCCCCCACCCCACCCCCATTTTGGTGAAAGTGGGAAGGACTGCATGCAAATAGTCTACTTGATCTGCACCGGCCTGCTTCCTTGTTTGCTACTGAGCATCAACCACTGGATGAGACTTCTTGACACCACTGTTTAATGGCTTCATTATTCCAGTGAACTGGAAAGGTTGAAGAGGATGAATTCTGGAAGCTGGAATAAAGAATTTATTTTATACAACTGGGTGCTTATAAGCCTCTGGTTCTGACAGACCCTTTTACCACACCTCTTCTGTGGGGGTGGGGGCAGGGGAGAGAAGAAAAGAAAAAAAAAAGAGGACAAAAAAGGGAAAAAGTGAAAGCATCTTACTGTTGGTCTATAGGAAACGTGGAATTAAAAAAAAAAAAACAAGGATTAGGAAATGTGTGATTTTTCTCGAGAGCTGAATGTGCATGAGTTTGTTACTACCACAACCAGAATAATTCTAAATTTCTTAATTCCATCACTCTTTCATTTTTGTCTAGGAATCAGAGGAATCACCTAGAAATGACTAGGCCAGGCCAGCTCTCAAGTGTAAAATCCTAGAAGAATCTTATGGCAGCTACATTGCTTAAATATACTCAAATACTCTTAAATAAATATGTAGCCATTATTGGTTTGTTAAATTAAAAAAAAAGAAATATACTCACTTATGTCCTTCTTGGCAATTAATAGTAAACTTCAGTCTTCAGAGCCCAGAGACAAAAACAAACAAACAAAAAACAACAAAAAAAGATGCGACACAACCTATTAGCACAAGCAAAAACAATGTTCTAATAGTGAAGCTTCATGCTGCACTCACATATAATTATCCATTCAATTTTCAACAGTATTGTTTTACTACTAAAAAAAAAAATCTTTCCAAATATACTTTACACTGCCCACTGTTTTACTACTAAACAAAATTTTCTCATCACTACATTTCTGCAGTGCTGTTCATTGTTTTTTGTTCAATTATATAATTAAGAAAATTCAGGCCTAGAGAAATTTAAAAAAAATATCCTACCTATAGAATAAGACAGTACATAAGAAATCTGAAAGCTTCGTCACTCTATCATAGGCTGGTAGTTGAATTAATTAAACTATTTTGGCTCTAGAGTTCAGAAGTCTAAAACCCAAGAGTCAGAATTGAAATAATTACTATTGGAGTGTTTTACTTTTAAAGAAACTATTGTGATACATCAATGACCTTTAATTACTGAGTGATAATACAACTAAAATTTAAAAGTCATGATCTCCATATTCATTTCATTCAAGACAAAGTGTCAAAACACGTCAGGCGGAAACCCTTGGTATTTTGTTTTCATATATGTGTAATATCTATTTTACTATTTTAAAGACTCCTGGGCAGGACCCAGGATTAGAGCTAAGATAGTATCCCTATTGTGTTAAATAAGCAGATTGCAGTGATTTTCAGAGAAGCCATCAGTCATTTGGGCATGTGTATGTGTCCACCTAAGTCACTCTTCTAGTTCCAGTGTCCCAGGGTGGCCTCTACGCAGCAGACAGAAACTGAGTCCTCCAGACACATTCCAAGTTGTAGATGCTAAAGAAGGCGTGATTCTTACGAGATCAGTCCATAGGTGTGTTACATGAAATGAATCTAGAGAAGTGGTCGGAGTACATATGCATAATATATTTATTGTCAGAAAAAGAACTCACAGGAATGTTACGGAATTAATACCAATACAGATTCCCCCGACTTTTGTGATCTTTGCTTCCCTAGAAATGTACAAAAAAAAAAAAAACAGAGACAAGACTGACTTAACAGAATCTGAGCAAACTTTTTATTGATCTCTTTATCCTTCCAGCATTATAAGGGCAGGCAATACAATATTTTTAACCCCAGGTCACAGGAGTAAACCTTTTCTCAAAGCTTAAGCAGGATGGACATTTTCTCCACATTACAGTACCCTCTCTGAAATCAACCACCAACATCCTTCACCAACATAACCCACGACCAACTGCAGGATGATGGGAGTTCTCATATTGTGGGCTTTTGGCATCCTAACACCCCTTCTCCCCCAATGATAACCACAGAATTACATAAATCATATTTTGAAAACACACAGAGAGAAAATACATTTCTGGCTAATCACTAAGAAAGTTTTAACAAGCTGCAAGTCAAAGAGACTACAAAACAATTTCTAATTTTAAGTAATAAAATGAAGGCTTTAGAGATGCTATTTGTTGTCATCTTCCAGCCAGGGCTTAGATAAGGAAATGCTATCGTCTATCGTAGGAAGAGAGATGTTAACCAGAGAAGTAAAATGAAACTGAGGAGAGATGATCAACATGAGACTTAAAAACCTCTGCTCCTTTAGACTCACTTCAATAACACTGAAAACCCTCCCGTTTGATTTTAACTAACATTAGCCTAGCTAACGGTTAACTTTAAACCTGGAAAGTTTTGTGCCCATGTTTAAATGTGACCAAATACTTGTTAATCTTACTAGAAACACATCACTACGATGAAAATAAAAACAAGTGGTGCCATATGCCAAACTGATCTACAGGGCTTATCCGCTGATTACCTACTTGCCTACACTTGTAATGACATTTTATGAAGGTGCTTACATATAGTTAATATGTAAGCTAAAACATTTCCAAATACTCAAATCCAGCAGAATTAAAAAAAATGTACAAAGTTGCCCACTCATCACTGAACTATTCTGGACTGAACAGAAGGCTCAATTTTAGCACTGCCAAATGCTCTTCGGCACAGAAGCAATGCACCATCTGTCTTGAAACACCAACTATATCAATTCAGATTTCAAATACTGGTATGCCTAGCAAAGTATCTTAAGCAATTCATTTTCTGATACTCGAAAGTTAACACAGCCAGCAACAAGGTTACATGCATCAATACTTTGAACTGCTAGTAGTAAGAGAAATTATAAAACTGTCAGAGCATCAAAGAATTGTAGTCCTCCAAGCAGAAACCCTTGAAGAAGAGTCAGAAAATTAAGGAAGTTTTCTCAATGAGTCACTATTGCTACTTCTCTGAGAAAATATTTTTAAGTGATAGATGGAACTGCTGCCATTTGCAAGAATGACTCTGGTTATTTTTACCAAAAACAAGTGCATCTGAACCTACTACTGAAATAGATATTTCTTCCTCATGGGAGCATAATGATCATGACAGAAAGCTGGGCTTCTAAAGGAGTTTGAACTTTATTCTGAAAACAATGGGCCACTACTCAAGCTTCTGAGCAGGGAGTGTGCTTACTCTGGGAAGATTAATGTGATAGTAAAAGAACAGGTCAGAGTCCTTTGTACGGACAAGAGTATAAAACTTAAAAGGCTCCTGAATTAGACCTAGGACTAGAAAAGAGAAAACAGAATCAAAACATAATGTCCCTCAGAAGAAAAGGTAAAAAGACAACAACTATCAGCCGGTATAAATGCAGATATTCTAAAGACCACTGCTATGATGAATTTAAACTAACAAAGAGGAGTTATACCCAATTTAAGTTCAGATGATTAGAATAGTTGGGTTTAAATGTGCAATTATTACATCATGTCAGTACTGTTCAGGAAGACTCAATCAGGGAAAGAAGTTAACTAAGTATCTGTTAACCCTTGATTCTCTAAGCAAAATTGAGTGATTGAGCCAATTATGATTTGGGTCTGTCTCTGACTAGGTTTTCAAAGAAAGTATGCTAAGAGATGACCCATTTCTCAGGTATGAACCTCGGGAAGCAGTAAGTCAGGATAGTAGCTGGCGAAGGGAAACACTGCAGAAGGTAAGAGCCCTTGTCACTAGCTCACTGCCCCACGGGTTCTCTGGAAAAGAAACTTGTCCTTCAAATTCCCTTCTTCCTGAGTAACGTAAATGGGATGGAAGGCCTGGAACTGGGAGTGTCTTGCCACAGAACTAGGAGTAGAAGTCAGGGAAGAGTGAGTTGGCATCACCATGTCCACAAAGCAGACCTGAGGTAAACATTGCTCTGTTTTCTAGAATCATCTGAATGTGCAAGAAAATTTTCTTTTTTTTAATTTTTTAATGGCCACACCCACAGCACATGGCAGTTCCTGCACCAGGGATCAAACCTGCCCCTCCATAACCATCCAAGCCACCAGTCAGATTCTTAATCCACTGGGCCACAGGATCCAGAATCCACTGGAACGCCAAGAAAGGCTTTTTGATAAGCCATTTTACTGTAAGCCCTCTGTGCTTTACCTAGGATATCTCCTTTTTTGACTAGCTTACGGTGAGCTCTTTGGGAAATGTTTCTTCCATTTCCAGCATTTAGGGAAGTATTAGTTAATAAAAATACTTAAACTTATTGATTTAAATTCTGAAATCTAGTTAAAATTGGTGTCATGGTAGACTCTTCAATGTCAAGGAAAGTCACTTGAAGGAAAGAAAATATTAAGGGGCTTAAGAGTCAAGCCAACAATTGCTAACTGTACTTGATGCAGAAGAGCCATTCCAGATGCTATGGGAATTTTAACTACTTGTTCATTCTTAACATGCAACTATAAAATCAAAGGCCCATCTAGACAATCACTCTAGACAAGTGAATGGGTAAACAATTCACTTAACCGTTTATTCTCTCAACCATAAACGACCACTCTCTCGGGCACAGAAGAATCCGAAACATGAACTCTGGTTCCCCCAACCTCCCTTTCAGCCAGTAACCACTTCCTATTCCACGGGGCAGTAGAAGCCACACGAGCACTTCCCACTACCATATCTAGCCTCCAGCCTGGACCATGCCCACATGCTCTGCTTCTTTTCCTGTTCACTATGGATGGGATGAGATGTCGAGTTCTCAGCAAAAGACAGCCACTTCACTTGTGTGCTAGATCCCACCTCCTCCTGCCTGACTAGGAGAGTTCAAGCACTTGGTGAAAGCCAATACTGCTTCAAAAAGGGTACTATGTTTCCCGAGAGCTCCCAGTCTAGTTGGGAAAAGGAGAAAAGTCCAAGAGAAGTGCAGAGAGCTTTGGAAACACCCTCAGTAAAGGGTGCAGCAGTTGGTTCTTCTCTAGGACATTCCCTCTCTGCCTTACTCATCCATTTCTCCCTCTCTGTTTACCTTTCCCTCAATATAATTTTCCCATATCTTTAAAAAAAAAAGTCCAACTACTCCCCATTTCTCTATTGCAAAATTGTCACAAGTCTATATTCCTCTCCATTACCTTTGGTACCTACTCCAGCTGAGCTTTTGATCTCACGACTCCCAACAAAACTGCCTGTAGAAGTCACCAATGACCACCAAATATCAGCTGCTAAATAAAACTGCACTTTCAGTCCCACATCTTAGTTGACTCATCAGCTCATCGAAGCTGTAGACCATTCCCACTTCCATGAATCTCTTCACTTCCTTTTCAAGTCCCTTTGCTCTTCTGGGGTTTTCCTTTTACTCCTCTGATTGCTTCTTCCTGGATTCCTTGGCCGATTCCTCTTGTCAGCAGCTTCTTAATGCTAGACTGCCCAGACTCCGTTCTTCTCTAGCAGCACTCATTTCCCTGATAATCTCATTCAGTCTCATAGCTGTAAATAACACCTATTCACTCAGGGCAGAGGAGGGGGTGTCCCAGATATATGTCCCTGGCTCAGAAATAATTCCTCAATTCCAGATTTGTTCCACCACTCTGACACTTTCATTTGTATGTTTAACAGGGATCTCAAACATCACCTATCAAAAATGAAGCTTTCGTCTTTCTCCATTCTTGCTCTACCCCCAGGTTCCTCATCTTAATTAACTGCAACTACAACCTTCTAGTTTGCTCAGATGCCAAACTTCGAACCCTTGTTCACACCACATAGTTAAATCTATCAGCAAATATTAGCTACCTTCAACCAGAATCTGATCATTTACTACCTGTATTAATGCCACCCAGATCTAAGTCATCAGTATCTCTAACCAGGCTCTCTCTCGCCCTCCTCCACCAAGTCTGCACCAGGGTCTTTTCATCTGCTGTTTCCTTTGCCTGGAATTCTCTTTCCCTCATGTGGCTTATCCCTCACCATCTTCAGCTCTTGGCACATCTTTTTGGTGAGGTCTTCTTGGATTATCCTTTATAACAGCACTGCAAACTCCCCTTTCTTTGTCTCAGCACACACTTCCTATTTCCCTTCCCTACTTTAGTTTTCTCCATACACAGCACTTACACAACGCACACACCTTTCCCCCCTCTTTAAATTTGTCTCTTGCCTTGAAATGGAAAGTAAACACCTTAAAGACAATGACTTTTCCATGCTTTGTTCACTGCTAATCCTAAGCACCTAAATCAGTACTTGCGGCAGTATACAGCTGACTTACTGAGTGAAATTAATTTGATCCTTGATTTCTAGGGGCTCATTAAAAAAACAAAAAAACAAAACTGTCATGTATACTTAAAAAGACCTTTACCATTTGGGAGTTTTGGGGCCAAAGAAAGTTCAACAGAGAGCTAAAGTGCTCCTAAAAATAATAAAGGAATTGGGCAAGGCAGGCTAGTGACAACTCTGCATGTAACTTTATTCCTTCAACGTTGTGCTCCTTATAATTTACTCTTCTCTATCACCATGCGATGAAGCAGGAAATGCTCGTATAAAGTCCCCTCCTAAGCACCCAGTCTCAATCCTCAAGAATCTTTAACATTCCTTGCCCTGAGTGTCAGGACTTCTGAACTTGGTGGCCAACAAGGCTCAATGACCCTTACTCCAAAGATTTCTCTCTCCCCTCGCTTGGTGTGAGATGGGCCTGGAGCTTAAGCAGCCAACATGCCTGAATTTGCTCAGGCAATTTATGAAATACTCATAATACAGTGAGAAGCTGGAATTACACTTCTGGAATCAAGGAGCTTTTACACAGTCACCCTTCAATTACACCTACTGGCACAGAAATAACAAGCGGCAATAAAGAAAGGGACCTGTTTGAGTCTATTCTATTTCCTTTTCTCACAGAAGACAGAGTAGAAAAGAAAAAAATAAGAGATATGGATAAATTTCAATGACTAACTTTCAACACTCTAGGACTACCCCCTCCATACTACTACGTAGTATACTTGTTGCTTTTCCCTAAAATATCTCTCAAATTTTTTTCCAAAGCCTATCACTTTTCATTTTCCCTAGATTCCCCTAAAAGAATTTTGTAAGCAGATATCTGTATTCCGTTGTCTTTTTCTTTTTACCAGTAAAAAGGAATAGGAGAAATATATACCAATTAAGAAGATGGTAATAATAATGGGAAATGATGTAAATTTTGTAGGACAGAAAGTATTTTGCTTTATTTAAGGATTTGAAATTACAACATTAATTCAGTCTCCATTTTGGACACCATAGACATTAAGTAGATTATGAAGATTATCTACCTCTTGCATTTTAAGTTAATGAGAGTATCCAGCACCTACCAAGTATAAAAGGACTCAATCAGTATGATGAGGAATTAAAAACATTACTGATATGTTTCACTCAGTCCCTGGATAACCCTATGAAGATTACACACATGGTGTAATATCCATCCATTCCACAAATATACATAATATTAGATATTGGACTGAGACAGAGAAACAAAGACTACCAATATTATCTTCCAAAAGCTCCTATGAATACAATAAAATCCCTATCCTATGAACACAATAAAATATCAAAATGCATGCTAGAGATATTGTGTATTCAAAGTAGTTTGAAAGACACACAGTAATTATGTTAAAAGCATCAAACAGTATCAAGTATGTTTAACATCACAAAGACTGGCTAAAACTTACCAAATTATTATACTAACATTTTCATAGTTAAATCAGTTGGGACATCTGTTTAATTTCTCATTCAATAGAAGATGGATACACATTAGCAAAGATGTGTTCTCTGCTAAGAAGAGGGAAAAATCTATTTGGACAGGAAAATGCTAAACTATTTAAGGCTGTGACAATGTACTCATCGCTGCATGGCTCACAGTGCCTGAAAGGATCTTCAGTTAGCAAACTCTTAAAATTGGTAGAATAAACTCACAGTGGAGGTTAGTTAGGGTGGTATATTATAGCATAACCACTCTCCCCTTCACCCACCCCAACCAAAGGAAAAAAGAAAGAAAAGGAAAAAAACAATTCTTGCCAAGGAGGGCAACTGGGTTGATGCTTGCACTTGGAAATATGCACATGCTTGAATTCCTTCTACTATGTCTTATGCTTGTACAGATGGTATCTCAGAGAACCAGACTAACAGACCAAAGGTACACAATAGTAAAGAAAGTTTTCATCAAAGGAGTTAGGCTTGAGATAAATTTAGGAATTAGAAACTTTTAATGTTCTGTGTTAGGTGAACCTGCATAACTGGCTTTAGAATCGCTGGATTCCAACAAAGTAACCTATAGGTACACAAAGGATTTAAAGTGAATTTATACTTTTCTAAATGTATTCATTACTAACATCTAGGTTCATTTTGTCCGACAAGGCTTTAGCACCACTTATTCACCGCTGGCAATGTAGTCTATAAACCAGTTTCAGAAATTAACTTAATAACCATTTTGAAAGGACTATCATTCCATTGTATAGAAATATCCATTGTACGCTGCAGTGATACACATTTAAATCATTAAATCACTTCACCAAAAAGAGCTGACAAACTTACTAAAAAATGTTTCAAATAATGTTTATCTACTAAAATGTAATTACAAATTATTTTTATTATTTGGGTATTAGTAATTAGTAAAAATTAGTAATTTAGACATGAAACAAGATTTATTTATATGTTGTTTATCTAAAATAGGAGACACTAACTGAAACATAAGTGGATAATTATCATAAAATCATTATTTCAGCCTCTTAAAATAATTTGCAATGGTTTTATGAAAATAATGCTTCAAATCATGCCATAATTCTGTCCAAAGACAATATAAATGTCAACCAAAAATTGTTAAAGTACTGCATCAACACGACTACAATGTAGGCTAATATATGAAGCCACTAGACTGAAGCTGACTTAAATTTTACAATGCAGTCATTCTTTGTATTGTTTTAAGAATATACCTGGAAAAGTAGTGGGCTGACTCCAAGTACACACCACTTCAAAGTTCTTGTAAGAATTAACATACGCTTATTATTCATGGGTCAAATCAAACCCATGAATTTTATCCCTGCTACCTTAAGATTTCCTAATTTAAAAAAAATAATGTTAAGATAACTAACATATCTTGTTATTTTGAAAAAGGGTGTTATTAAATGATTAATGTGTTTATCAATATAAATTTTCTGATGTGATTATGTGATGCATGGTTAAATACATTTATAATAACATCATTTATCTCATTTTCCAAATAAAAAAGGGAAATCAGTGATACTAAAAAAGTATTCCTATGACATGTTTAAGACAGGAGATAAACATACCTCATATTCTCTGGAATCAATCAATAAAGCCTTATTTTGTACAATTTCATTTAAGACTTTAATAAACATACCTAATATTCTCTGGAATCAATAAAGCCTTATTTTGTACAATTTCATTTAAGACTTTAAAATAGAAAATTAAAGGGCTGACTAAAATGCAAAACTGTGAGCTTCAGTCGTGGCACAGCAGAAACAAATCCGACTAGGAACCATGAGGTTGCGGGTTCCATCCCTGGCCTCACTCAGTGGGTTAAGGATCCGGTGCTGCTGTGAGCTGTGGTGTAGGTCGCAGACATGGCTCGGATCCTGCGTTACTGTGGCTGTGGTAGGCCGGCAGCTTTAGCTCTTATTTGACTGCTAGCCTGGGAACCTCCATATGCCATGGATGTGGCCCTAAAAAAGCAAAAAAATTTTTAAAAATAAAATAAAATGCAAAACGGTATCTTACAGATTAACTTTCAGAAGTTTTCAATTAATCTGCATACATCTCTTTTACATACATATATATCCAATATGAACGGTGATGCTATAAACAAAAACTCTTAGCCTAGTGGTAAAGAATGGGGCTATACCTCCACATCATACTGGCTGTGTAATCTGGAGCAAGCTGCTTAACCTGTCTACAAACTAATTTTATTCTGTCCAC
Organism: Catagonus wagneri; assembly: GCA_004024745.2. Classification (NCBI taxonomy): domain Eukaryota; kingdom Metazoa; phylum Chordata; class Mammalia; order Artiodactyla; family Tayassuidae; genus Catagonus; species Catagonus wagneri. The sequence goes on along the minus strand of PVHT020000141.1, from coordinate 33,741,062 downwards.
TGAGGATTATCAGTGTCTCTCTACTACTAAAGCTCTCTGGGAGATACTAAATAAGGCATCCAGCAACTAAATGGTGCCCAGTGTGTAGTGGTGGTACACTGCATGGCTCCTCTGAGGGCACATGATCGAGCTCAACAGGATACATGGTGCCATGGCCATTCTTAAATACTTACAACGTTTCTTTTGAACTTCTAACTTTTAAAATTTGCTTTTTTAATGAACTAGGAAAAAGTATCACAATTTACATCAAGAGCAAAATTTCTTGGAAACCAACCCCTCTTTATACACAGATGTACATCCATGTAACTGGGAAGTAGATCAGAAATAGAAAAGATTAAAAAAAAAAATCAGAATTATAAGGGAACCTAATAGTAGGAACCCAATGGTGACTTATTTTTCAGTCCATTTGAAACTATAGCCTGTCCCTGCAAAAGAACAAGCGTAACAAATTTTAAAAGATTAGAATGACTGAGTTGAGGGCCAACAGAGAATAGGGAAATAATCAAATTCAACTCGTATAAAACTCAAGATGTTAAACCATCTTATTTAAGGCCACAGAGGTAGTTTGTGGAAGGGCCGCAAGTATTTTAGGTCACCAATTCTCTCCACTTTGTCCCAGGTGAGATGGGACACTGCCTGCAAGTAAGCAAAATAGGTTGGTTCAGAGAAAATTCAAAGAGAGTATCCCAAACATTCTAACCTGCAGCATGATGAAATCTTTCCTAGCATTAGTATAGAAGTTTAACACTCTAGGATGCAGAATGCACAGTACTGGAAGTAACTAAAAACTACTTTCTACAGTTCATCTACATAGAAATCCTTACAGCTTACATAAAAGATGCCCATTCTCATCACATTGACTTGAACTCCAGGACAGATTAGTTACTGTTTAAAATAGTTAAGGCTCAGAGGTTTTCCTATACCCAAGCCTATCTGGTATACCTTTGTAATGTGGAGAGATTTTCTTTTGGGGGGGGAAGGGTTAGGTGAGAGATAGGTATTTAGGTGTAATTTTATTTTTACCCTGATATGAGACTTCTGACAAATACTCAAGTAGCAGTCCATTATTCTTAGTGAGGGTATATACAACTAGAAATGCTTTATTATCTTAAAGCAGTGTATTTTTATGTTAATAACTCCACTTTATACATTTTAAGATGGTACTCTATTACCTTGGCTACATGACCAGAGAATTATCCCAATAACTATCCCAGTCACAGAAAAAAACACTATACTCTGTTCACCAATCTTAATATTGAAAAAAAATCTAACATATAAGAAATCTGGTCTTCAATAATTATAACTAGAAATAAGGAATTTTTACAACCTGTAAAACCCTTAAAATTTGCTATTTTTTCAATTGAGAAATAATGCCACATATGCACACAATTATTCCAGAGTTCAATTCTACCTTCAGGGCAGACAAGGGTTTCTATGTTCAACTCTGCCTCTGGCTATATCTGCAGGACAAGTGCCACAATAAGAATAGCAATGCATACCAAAAACACCATGAAAATTCAGGAACAAGATTAGAAGTAAAAAATGCAGGGAAGACACAGAAGTGCTACTAGATTAAAGTTATTTGACAATACCTGTCCAATGATGAAAAGAAGTCACCATTTTGGAAACAAAATCTTCTAAGCCAGGATTTCACGTTATTTTTAGTTCAAATTTATTTTATTATAAAGTAGAGCTTTATGTGTTTTTTGAGACCAATGGCTTAAAATCCAGTTTTGTATGTTTAAGCTCGTGTATTCTCTCATTAGCACTTAGAGGAAAAAACGCTACACATTTATTTATAAGATTTCAAATGTTTTCAGTTTAGTAACTGATTTATTTGTACTAGTCCTTAATAGTCAATCTTCATATCCACATTTTTATTTCATCAACAATCATCTCAGACACACTTTCTAACAAGACTGACTTAAAAATATTACGACAGGAAACTATGCCTTCAGGAGCATGTTTATTGTGTTTGAGATGATACATCAGGTGCTCTCTGAGCTACAAAGGGTAAAAGGAAATCCTCTCATTACAAACTGACAAAGGTAAAAGGTAAAACATTTTTCACAACAGCATGAACCACATACTCAGAAATAGATCCGGGTTTAATACAAATGACATAATTCCTAGTCATCTACAGCTACTTTTATAACTTCATACAGATAATGAATTAGGCTAAAATGCACTATAATATTTGGTAGACTTCAGGACCAGTATCCTTAGTACATCACAAAATACATTTTGATATCCCAAAGAAGCAAGACTTGCAAGTAGGCGTTTTAAACATAACTAATCTACAGCTACAAAGTTCTACTCTTGATAGCATTTACCTTTTTGGGGAGTCTCCCAGTCTCCAAAGGATAAAAGCAGAGAGTAGAATCAGTATAACATATACACAGAAGTCCATATTGTAAAGGCTATAAAGATTTGCAGCACAGTGCAAGATGCCTTCTGCTCCTTCACACTGCATACAAATTATGTGAATTATGTTGCGTATCTCTTGGTCCACTGTCTGGCTATCCTGTCATGTTCTGCTCTGTTGGTCAAATACTGAGTGGCTATGCTTCCAACCAGAGGATCCGCTGGAAAAGTGGAAAGAACATTAAAAGATATTACATGGTGTCTTAAAGGTTCCGTTCGGATAGTCTACTGAATTGAAATGCCGATTTTTTAGCAGTATTTTGATATACAATGGCTAATTTCTCAAAAGAAAAAATGTTTGAAGTAAAATCATCTGCGTATTTTAATATTCAAATTAGAAAAGTCTCTTTATAAAAAATAAATGCTGTCTTAATAAATATAATTTTTTTAAATGTGTATGCCTTTAGTATACAAAAACTATTTTTCACTCAGCATTGCACTGAACAATATAAGCATGCTGGTGATCACATTTGTGCCTTCCCATGGATATTTAAAAATTATTTTTTTTTTGGAGTTCCCTGGTGGCCTAACAGTTAAGGAACCTGTGTTGTCACTGCTGTGGCTCAGGTCATCAGGTCCTGCAGGCTTGGGAATTTTCATGTGCTGTGGGGGCATGCTCATCCCCCCAAAAGTAATTTTTTTAAAACTCAGATATTATGATGCAGCGCTATTTAGAATGAATGTTTTCTTCATTCTGTACAATATGACTCAAATCATGGTCCTTATCTCCATGTAAAAACTTACTACAGAATTCTGAGCTACAGTAGGTTAAGGATCTGGCATTGCCATGAGCTGTGGTGTAGGTTGCAGATGCGGCTCAGATCTGGCTGTGGCGTAGACTGGCGGCTACAGCTCCAATTAGACCCCTAGCCTGGGAACCTCTTATGCCATGACTGCAGCCCTTAAAAAAAAAAAAGAATTCTGAGCTAGAAATAGAATCTCAGATGCAAATTTTAATGTAAATTGTTTCTGAAAAGGTCACCTGTGTACACATGGTACAATATTTGAAATATACCAAACAGCTAATTAAAAGTAAACCTCTCTTCCTTCCTGACTCCCAACTTTACAAAAGTTTCTCTTCCTGGCAATTTATACCTGTTTAACGCATTTCTGCCCAGAGATATTATACATATTTATAAGCATTTAGAATATTATTGTTATGCATTTTTTTCTTCAGTACCTTGCTTTTTAATTTAATATATCTTAAGAGAGTTTTCCCTATCAAATCACACAGAGCTACTTAGCTAAGCTACATCCTCTTATAATGGCTGTGGTTGTTCCCAATCTTTTGCTTTTATAAATGACACCTCAATAAATACCCTTCTCTTTTTTCCCTTTTTTTTTTTTAGGGCCACACCCACAGCACATGGAAGTTACCAGGCTAGGGGTCAAATCTGAGCTACAGCTGTTGGTCTACACAACAGCCACAGCAACACTAGATCTGAGCTGTGTCTGCAACCTACAATGCAGCTCATGGCAATGCCAGATCTTTAACCCACTAAGCAAGGCCAGGGATGGAACCCGCATCCTCATAGATGTTACTCAGGCTCATTACCACTGAGCCACAACGGGAACTCCTCTTTCTTTTCCTTTTTGGCCATGCCCAAGGCATGTAGAAGCTTCCAGGCCAGGAATCAAACCCACACCACAGCAGTGTCCCAAGCCACAGCAGTGATAATGCCAGATCCTTAACCCACTAGGACACCAGGGAACTCCTGAATAGCTTTCTGAATACCCCTATATCTATCTATCTATCTATCTATCTATCTACCTACCTACCTACCTACCTACCTACCTACCTACCTACCTACCTATCTATCTTGGGTATCTATCTATCTATCTATCTATCTATCTATCTATCTATCTATCTATCTATCTTGGGTATATGGGCCAAAGAGAATAGTAAAAGCTTTTGGTGAGTGATCAAATTTTTAGAAAAAATAAGATGACTTCTTTAAAAAAATGACCACACAGTAAGACAGGATATGTGAAACCCCAGGCCTAAACATTACTTTTTAAAGTCAGCTACCCACATTAAAGATCATGTGTGGCAGTTAAGCATTATGACTTTATCTCTGAGTTTTTACAGTCATAATCTAGTCCAACTCTCTCATCAGCTATCACTTTAATATCCACTATTACTACATCAAATAAAACTAACCATAATCCAAAAAGGAAGAAAGAAGATGCCCTACATCACTGAGTGGCTGCATTAGAGGACACGGCATGGAAGGAGCAAGAGGAGAGGGCAGCGGTGTCACAGACATTGCTTTACTCTCGTCAAAAGTGGTTTGGACAATGCCATAATTTAGAAAACAGAGCCCATCAATGACGGGGAGAAAACAGTTATAGCATAGCACATCATTCACAAACTAAAGGAAGTTACTGTGAAGCTTTTGGTCTATTCTAATTGAAATGGCATTGATAATTTCCTCAAAAAATGTTTTAGGCTGATCTTTCTACCAACAGCATTTACTTCTCAAATCCACAGCTAAGCTAGCCAAAAAAAAAAAAAAAATGCACTAGTTTTTGTAGCTTCATTGTACGTATTAATAAAAATCTGCTTACCAGGGTTGCAGTCTGTCAAAAGAGAACAAATCGACAGCAAAACTTTTGAAATAGTCAAAGCAGGACTCCAGTTGTCTTTAAGGATGTCCAGGCAGATGACTCCCTGACTGTTGATGTTGCAGTGATAGATTCTGGTGCGGAAAGTAACCTAAGGGCAGTGACATTAAAAACAGAAAGAAAATGAAAGTTTTATTATAAACCAGAACTCTTTTACTAGCAAAAATAAAGTGGAATATATTATAGATCACGGCAAAGAGCAAGTAATTTCACTGACGACTCAACACTAACTTGGTTTAAGTAATAACAGTATTAAATAGTTCAAAGAATTTTTTTTTTTACCCAGTAGAGCAAGAACTATATTTGTTTTTAAACCAAAATGAGTCGTTGGTTTGTTTAATTGAAACAAATGAGATAGTAATTCTATGTCTGTGTGTGGGCATGCATACACACACCCCTGTAAAGAAAAAAAGGTGAGGGAGAACAGAAATGTTTTGGTGCCAAAGGTAACAGAAACTGGTGAAGAATTCTTTTTTTAACATGAAACCAAGTTACATTCGTTACTTAATAAAAAAGATCAACTCAGCTAATCTCTTGCCCTGTGTCAGAAAATACCAGAGGAGGATTTAGTGGTATCACCGGCTTTTCTATTTCTCAGCCTTTCATTTCCACAAATGGCTCACTGACCTGTTAGATTAATATAGTAAAATTAAAACACGTAAGGTCTTAAGCTACTGAATAAGGGAAACTTATATCCTTGAGAAATGTGAAAAAATAAAATAAATCATAGGAACAAATACTGGCAAATTTCAAAACGATCACAAACGTAAACTGGATGGTTAATTCTTAATTTGGAGTTGCAAAGAAAAAGACAGTTCTTGATCCCTTTGAACTAGCAATGTACTGTGATCTCCCAAGCGGAGTCTGGGAAGAAAATATTTAAAACCCTCAAAACTATATTTCTGAAGATGTGTCATTAAAAACAAGAAAGAAACCACTGGTCTAGTAGTGAAGGGGGAAAAAGAGATCACAGGTTTGCTTTCTGTGGTTTTAGTTTTGTTTTAGCCCCTCTCCCCCAAGGTCAACAGGGGTTCAAAAATATTAGAGGGAAAATTCCATAATTAAACAATTCACAAGTTTTAAGTTGTACACTGCTTTGAGTAGTGTGAAGAAATAGTGCACTGTCCTGGGTGTTCAGCACAATCCTTCTCAGTCTGCTAAGTTATCAGATCACCTGCTGTGTTACTGCAGTACTGGTGTTCAAGTAACCTGTACTTTACTTAAAAATGGCCCCAAAGCCAAGCGTAGTGACGCTGGCAAGTCAAATCTGCCAAAAAGAAGCTGTGAAGTGCTTGCTTTTTAAGTGAAAAGGTGAAAGTTCTCGACTTAAGGGTAGGGGTAAAAATATCCTACACTGAGGTCGCTAAGATCTATGGTAAGAACAAGTCTTTTATCTGTGAAATTGTGAAAAAGGAAAAAAGAAACGTGTGCTAGCTTTGCTGTTGCACCTGAAGCTGTAAACGCTTCAGCCACAAATGCTTAATTATGATGAAAAAGGCATTCAATTTTGTACATGATATTTTGAGATAGGTATTCACATAACTTGTATTACAGTATATTGTTATAACTGCTGTACTTTATTATCAGTTACTGTTAATTTCTCACTGCACCTAATGTATAAATTAAACTCCTTCATAGGTATTTATACACAGGAAAAATAGTTCAGTACTATATGTGGTTTCAGACATCCACTGGGATCTTGGAATGTATCCCCAAGAATTAGGAGGACTACTGTATATAACCCTAGAACTGTTCTAGCACAGCACACACTAGTTACACAGAGCTCTTAAAATGTGGCTATAACAGTTAAGATAAGCTACAGGTATAAAATATATATCAGATTTCAAAGACTCAGTACCAAAGGAAGAATGTGAACTATGGCATTGATGACACTTATATTGATTACATGCTGAAATGACAGTATTTTTGGATATACTGAATTGTAAGTAAGGTATGTTATTAAAATCAATTTCACTGTTTCTATAATTTTTAATGTAATTACTGGAAAATTTAAAAGTACACATGTAGTTTGTATTATGTTTCTTTTTTTTTTTTAAGGCTTTTAGGACCACACCTATGGTATACAGATGTTCCCAGCTAGAGATATGTCAGTTTCCAACTATAGCTGCCAGCCTACACCACAGCCACATTGCCAAGCCACAACTATAACCTACACTGCAGCTCAGGGCAACACTGGATCCTTAAGCCACTGAGCAAGGCCAGGGATCAAACCTGCATCCTCATGGATACTAGCTGGGTTCATTACCACTGAGCCACAATGGGAACTCCTATATTTCTATCACACAGCTCTGCTTTAGAATATGGGAAGAATGTAGGTTCATATCATCGACAGCCGACTTACTCGGTAGATATCCCGGCTTATAGACATGATACTCTGAATCCTTTCAGCTTTTAACAATCAATGAACAGAAGAGAATTACATTTCTAAGGTAGTTCAGCACCTTATCTGAACTTCAAAAATAAGCAGAACTGTAGAGAAATAACTGTACCTAAACCAAGATAATAACAGGTCTTATTCCCTTTTCACTTGTCCAATTAGATCTGAATAATTCTTTGTAATACTATGTAGGATATCATACGAAGAGGAAAGAATCAACATTAAAAGGTTAGAAAACAAAAAATATTAAGACTTTAGCAAAACAAAAACATGCTAAATTAATAACCATTAACCAAAGCATTCATAATAAATCATACATAGAACTATGCTAGTCAATGTCTATTTTCCATTAAAAGATGCCACAAAAAAATGTTTTTAACAAATTTTCCTTCAGATAGAAAAAATTTCATAAAAAATAAATCTTGCAACATTTTTTCGGCTCGTTTTGCTACCATGTTAAAACCAACTTCCAATATGAAAAATGAGGTAAGCGTAAATAAATATTTCTATAAATACAGTCATGAGTTATTTTGCTAAGGTTTTATAATTTATAATAAAAAAATTTAAGCACTGAATGCAAACTGAATAGTGATATACTGGCACTTAACATGTGTCATGTTGAATGTGAATACAATTTTCAATAAGACAGTCTAAAGATCTTAGATTCTGATGGGACCACATAGTTAAGCACTCAAAAAATACTGACAGCTATAGTTGAGAACAAATACCTCTTGGTGACAGGGAACCTTGGTGTCTGCAATTTAAGGTAAATACCACTAGGTGGAACTGTTGTTACCTTATTAGATAAGGCAGAAAAGAGAAAAGACTTTCTTTTTAAAAGAAAAGATTTTCTTTTTTAAAACAAAATAAACTCTTTATTTTTACACACAAACACAACACCCATGCACCTAAGTGGAGGCATTAAATCACTACATAAATGTTAAATAATGGAATATAAGGAACTATGTTGTAAAGGAAAACATTTTATCAAAGTTAAGGGCTTGATGACACTGATATAACAAAGCCCTAATTATGCTCAGGCTTACTATTGTGATTTTTACCTGTTGCCTTGACCATTTTATGGGGAGAAGTCAGAGGAGAAAGCTAATCAAATAATCATTATGCTTAATACTTGAAAACTAATTGCCAGTCATCACAAGGCACAGCTCAACCATTCTCTCTTTATCCACCTAATTCATATTCAGAGACCACAGGAGGCATAAGTAACCCAGCCATCCTCATTCCCATTAATTCATCATTCTTACAGAGGGCACAAAACTAGTTTATTAAATAATATTAGTTCCCTCTTCTGTGCTATAGTTTTCTAGTTTTTTTCTCATCTATAAAGATAGGGTATTCAGCGCAAAATTTAAGTTATTTAACTCTTGTTTCAAGAAGCTGTCAGATTTACTTTTTATCTCAATAGGTTTCTTACACGAAGTTCACAGGATATTTTCTCATAAGTCTAAAATTTACCTGCTTACTGATGTGCAAAGTGGCATACAATTAACAAACTCTGCTGATTACAAAGTTATTTGTAAAAGACAGAAATCAATTATTTCCAGTTTTAATATCCCTGGTTAAATGAGCATTTCCACATGAAAAACAATCACATAAAAAATAACTGCATCCGCACGTTTAACTCTAGAATTAATTTTGGAAAAGAGTAAATATTAAAGAATGCACTTCCAGGTTCTTACCTTTGGTGGCTTAAATGGATAATCAGATGAAAATGTGATATCCAGAAAAAACACACCACCTTCATATACAGAACCTGGTGGACCAAGTATAGTCGATCTCCACTCATAAATGTTATCTCCTTTAGGCCCAGCACTATTTAAAAGAAATTAAAAATCAATGTGTACATCTGTGAGCAATGAATGTTAACATCTCAAACCAATTAAGTATCAAAAGCAAATTAGCAATCTAGAACAAAGAACAGTAAATATAAAAAAAAATAAGCCTCAACTAACTTGTGCACGCATGTGTGTATGAACATATTTGGAAATATTTCTAACTTACAGAAGAATAGCAAGTACAAGGAACACCTGTTTAACTTTATCCAGACTCTCCTTCTGTTGGCATTTTGCTCCATTTGCTCTATTATCTCCCTCTCCTTCTTCTCCCCCTCTTAAAACACAGACACACCTCACATGTATATATATAAATACACATACACACACACACACACATATAAAAAGTGCTTTTTTCTGAGCCATTGGAGAATAAGCAGAATATATCATGGCCCTTTCCCCATAAATATTTCAGTGTGCATTTTCTACAACAACCTATAAATACAATTGCAACCTACAAATACAACTAATATCAAATGAATTATCAAATTAATTTCGATAGAAGTAAAATCTATATAAAACCTACAATCTGCAAAATAATTTTGCCAACTGACCCAATAATGCCTCAAAAATTTTTTTTAATTTTCCTCCAGATACAGGATCCCAGTCTTAGAATCGATCATCTATGCCCTTCCTGTGTCTTTAGTCTCCTTTAATAGAGAGCCTTTGCCTTTCAGTCTTACTTTGCCTTTTGTAATATTAACATTTTTGAAGAATGCAGGTCTTTTAGTAGAATGCTCACCACTGTGAATTTGTCTGATATTTCCTCATGACTAGATGCAGGGAGTGCATTCCCGGCTAGAAGAGTATATAAGTGATGCTAATGTTCTCAGGGTGTCACGTGTAGAGGTACAATGGTGATGTTAATTTTCATTACCCAGACCAAGTGCTGTTCAATTCTCCTATCTCTTACTTAGTATCTTTCCCCTGCAACCAATAAGCAAACTTTGGGCACTTTAAGACCATGCAAATACCCTGGTCTTCACCAAAATTTCTCCCCCAGATTTAACATCAACTTGTGATTCTTAGTTGAACTAAACTTCATCATGATAGTGATATAAAATCATCATTTTCCAACTTCAGCATTCCTCCATATTTACCAGCTGGCCGGCCCTTGAGCCCTCCCTCTCTTTTCCTGTGTATTACAGATGAGGTCTCTTGAAATTCAATTTTTTCCCTAATGATTTAGAATTCTGACTGCATTTAATTGTTTTGATGCTCAAATTATCCCAGATTTGGCCAGTGGAAGCACTTTCAAAAATAATCCCATATTCTTTCTTGGAACACTTCCTTATTTTCTGGCATAAATACGTTCCACTTTCCTATCCCTGAATCAGCCATTTCTTCAAGGAGCTGTGGTTCCTTTTAGTGGAATATTGTTCAAGGTGGTACTAAATCGCAAGTACATTACACTGTGTTCAATACTATCATTTCATTTATAAAATACAATAATTCAACTAAAACCTAAACTCAAGAGTTGTTTGTTAGTAAGACACATCCAATATTCCTTAAACTCTCTTCAAATTTACATTACGGACTTCATTTTTCTCTCAACTTTACATCACAGATTAATTTGATTTTCTGAACTAAGCTTTTCTTCCTTTAAAGTGACCTATCAGTGTAGAAATGATCTGCAAGTTTGGTTTAAAATAAGTGCAAATCAGCATTGATAACGCAACTACATTAATTACAACAGGACATTCAGGTATAGGTTAAATGATTTAACCACAACTTAATAATTCTATAAAACATACACTGTAGACTGTAAACATCAAGTAAGCAATAGTATCAATAATCAAATATGTGCTCTGAAAACAGGTCAGAGAAAAAGTGTAGAAACACCTTGATAGTAAAATGATAATGTTTCAAAAACCTATCTTTAATGCATTTATATGAACAAGAAAATTTTGCTATTACAGCCTACTTAGGGAAAAGAAACCTGAAAAATACTATTTTACAAGTTTTAAGTATATATAGCAACTGGAATTAATTACATAGTAGTTCATTGTTCTGTCATCGTTTGAGAATCAGGTATATTCCCTAAGGGAATCTTCACTGTAACTAAAAACATACAAAATGAAGTACCAACTTTGTTTAAAAAAAGAAAGTTTAACCTGATTCAATGGCATTTCCTCTTCTAAGTTAATTCTTCCCTTGATGACGCAAAGTAATCATTATAAAACTAAATTATAGTTTAAGAGACTTTTATAGCACAGCCGCTTTACTAAAATGTTTCTAAACTACATGTCACACATTAATAATAATAATAATAATAATAATAATAATAATAATAATAATAACAGTAGCTAATAGCATTACTCCATACGCCAAACATTTTTCAAAGGATCATAGTGCATATCTCATTTAATTCTCCTTATAGATCTATAAAGTAGGTACTATTATTATATTTCTATTTTTAGATGAAATTAAAGTTTAGAAAGTTAAATAACACTCTATATGTCCCACAGCTACAAATGCCTCAGACAGAATCTGGACAATGTCTGAATAAATCTCTACTGATCTCAATGGTTTTGCTATATTTATATTTCCTCATAATTTCAAGTGCTACTATGTGTAATTTAATCTCTAGTCAAATTTTGCGAATACTTACTTGGGTAGGAACCCAAGTAGAGTTACTCTGTAGAGAAACTAAATTTCCTCAGTGGTATTCTTTGGTTCTTAGCCGAACTATGCTATGCTTCAGATAGATGGATAGGGATGTAGGGAATTACTATATTTTAATGAATCACAAAATTTCAGCATGAAAAGCATGTAGTTGAAGTCAACCACCCCCTTAACACTTGAAGAAACCAATTTACAAAAAGTGATCCATTTTAAATCCCTTCTGCTAGCTGGTGAAGAACTGGGATTTCAAACCAAACTCTGTGTTCTTAAATTTGCTTTCTTCTCAGTTATGTTATTTCGATACAACACACTAAAGATATGGTTATTACAGCAGGATAGTAATTGTGACTTTCCCTAACTGTCCTGGAGTAGACAGAGCAGGGTTTATGGATTATGGGTGTGTTTTAAGCACAACTAGCCTACGGTGAGTTAGGGCTAAAATCTAGCCCTTGTTGGCTTCCTTGTCTCAAATAAGAGCCCCCATATCTTCATTCTTACAAAGGTACCACCTGCTAATCAAGACAGGAGGGTTGGGGTTCGCCAGACACACTACTGACTCCACCATAATTCAAATACAACATTTTATAGACTAGTAGTTGACCAGCCACTGAGGTTTCACAGCTGAGTAGTAAATGGGTCCTAATTGCTGATAATCTCTAGATAGGTGCTTTTCACTATTTTCAATCTTTCTCTTTTCCAAAAAGACAAAATTCCAGTAATTCTACACTCTTATCCTGGATCATTTATCTCTCCCTCTCTGGTGAATCATACCCACAAGAATACCACAATCCATTTCCCCAATCTTTATTAAAAAACAAAAACCTCAAATCCTTTACCCCTTCCAGTTCTCTGATCAATTACCTTAATAGGTTTTTAAACCCCACCATAGAAACCAGTCTCATCCAAGGTCACCACTGACCTCATCACTAGACCCAATGCTCATTTCTCAATCTGTCTTATCTGACTAGCCTACAGCAACATTTGACACAATTGGTTACTTCTTCCTCCTTGATATATTTTCTCTGCTTTGTTGCTAGAATAACATACTTGCCAGTTTTCCTCCTAAATTTCCTGGTTCCTCTTTCTCAATCACCATCACTGTTCCTTATCTCCCTAACCTCTAAATATCGCCACTCTTCCAGAGTTAAGCCCTTAAACCTCTTCCTTTACCTACACCCACTCTTTGTTGAGCTCCTACAGTTTTATGGCTTCCAATAGAGCCAATAAGCTCTTTATCCCCAAATCTATCTCCAGCCTAAAATTCTACCCTGAATTCCAGAGCTATGTATCTAAATGCAGACTAGGACAGTCTTTATTTTGAAATCTAATATATTTTGAATCCAGTAATTTTTAAAAGTTCAGTATGTCCCAAATTGACACTCTGATGTTCCAATTTCTCTTCCAAGTTTCCCTACTTCAGCAAATGGCAATTCTATTCTTTTGGTTCCTTAGGGGGAAAGCCTAAACCTCACCCTTGATAGCACTCTATCTCACATACTGTATATCAGCAAATTCCACAGGTTTTAGCTTCTAAACATACCCCAAATTCTACTACTTCTCCCTCCTCCTATCAGCCCAACTTCAATGAAAAATACCAGCATTTACTGTCTGGTTAACTGCAATAGCCTTGCTTCCACCTGAGACCCTAACCCCCACACCACCATAGTCTATTCTCAATGACAACCAAGCTGAGTGACGACAGTTAAAAAGTAAATGAAATCACACTACCCTGGTCAAAACCCTCTAAAGGCTTACCTTCTTATTCTGTGTTCAAGTCTTATGACCTGTGCAGCACTGGATAATATACTGCTACCAATGCCACATCCTTTTTACCTGTTCCCCCCTTCCTTGTTCGTCTGGCTGAAGCAACCTACTTCTCCAGCATATAATGTACATTTCCATCTCTGCACCAGTGTGTCCCTGCTGGGAATGCTTGCTTTCCCTCAAGGCACCTACATGGTTTTGCTCCACCACCTTCTGCAGGTCTTTCTTGTCTCAAAAGCCAACTTCTTAGGGAGACCTTTCCAGGCCACTCTATCTAAAATGTCCCACAAGACCTCCACAAATTTCATCTTTCTATTTTTTCACTCTAAAGCACCTATTACTCTCTAACATATATTTTATTTGTTCATATCACTCACTTTTGTCTGTTCCCTACTAGAATGAAAGCCCCAGGGGTTAAAAAATGTGGATTGGGCTCTTTAATTTATAGTGGGTGGGGATTTTATGCCCTAAAAACTAGATATATTTATTTATTTACTTATTTATTTACTTATTTATGTCTTTGGTCCTTTTAGGGCCGCACCCGCAGCACATGGAGGTCTAATTCCCAGGCTAGGGGTCTAATCAGAGCTGTTGCCGTTGGCCAACACCACAGGCACAGCAACGCCAGATCCGAACCACGTCTGTGACCTACAACACAGCTCACAGCAACACCGGATCCTTAACCCACTGAGCAAGGCCAGGGATCGAACCCGCAACCTCATGGTTCCTAATTGGATTCGTTCCCATTGCACCACAACAGGAACTTCAAGATATATTTTAATTCAAGTGACTCGTTTCCAATGCGCCACAACGGGAACTCCGAGATATATTTTAATAATTCAACTGACTCAAGAATTAGGGAGTTCCTGTCGTGGCACAGTGGTTAACGAATCCGACTAGGAACCACAAGGTTGCGGGTTCGGTCACTGTCCTTGCTCAGTAGGTTAACGATCCGGTGTTGCCGTGAGTTGTGGTGTAGGTCGCAGACGCGGCTCACATCCTGCGTTGCTGTGGCAGTGGCGTAGGTCGGTGGCTACAGCTCCGATTGGACCCCTAGCCTGGGAACCTCCACATGTTGTGCATGCGGCCCTAAAATGACAAAAGGCAAAAAAAAAAAAAAAAAAAAGAATTGTAAAGAATTGTAGGATATGTCCAAGGGGAGAGGAAAAGGAGATCTCATAGAGCATGTTTATTAGCAGGGGAAAGGAAAAAAAAGAGGAAAAGAGGACGTGGAAAAGGAACTTTTTCTTATACAGGTATCCCCTACTTTTCAAAATTTCACTTTATGCTACTTTGCTCTTATGAATTCTCTAAATTAGTATGTGTTTTCACCAACCAAAAGAAATCCAAAGAGGATTTTCGCTTTTACAAAAAAAAGGCAAAAAAAGCAAAAACAGTGTTCAGTGTTTGCTTTGCAGTCAACATTACAGAGGCAGCACGCACTCTGAGCAGCAGAGCAGCACCAAGCTCTTTCCCCAGGACTACCCTCAGCATCTCAGCATCAAGCCCCCATAGCTTTGAATTGTATATGTGAGCCTCTGTGCTTTATCTCAATTTATTTTGTGCACTGAGAGAAAGATATTTCCTAAGGTAACTGCTTCTTCGCTTTACATCATTAAGGCTTATAAAAAGTTTCATAGGAACACTTACTTTTGAATAGTGGGATAAACCTACATTAACTTGATTTAAAAAAATGTTCATTTACTTAGTAATTCACTGATATAGCAAAACTAAAATTCATTCCAGTTCTGAGTCAAATTATGAAAAAGCAGAGACAACATTAACCAAGACTCTGTTTATTGAAACCTCAATATTTGCTAATGTCAAAAAGAAAGATCAATTATTAAATCCCATAACTAAGGACTTAAATTTTTTTAAGTACTATTAAGTGAGGAGTATTTTTATTTCACTGTTTTTCTCCTGCAAGCATTCCTTTCTCCTTTTAAACATCATGTTTCCCACATAAGCTAGTCTATCTTCTACACAAAACAAAAAAAGTAAAGAGTAGGCAGAGTGACAAACCTGCACCTGGGAATTTTTTTATTACCAGCTGCTTTTATTGTTAATGACTGACACTCCTTTAAACATCAGTAGCAGGAGGCCTGATCTTAGCAAAGTTCATTTTCTCATCACTTGAATATTAATTCAACAATTACTGTTGCTGCAAGGGTCATAAACACCAGCCTTTACAGCACTGGAGTGATTTCCCATAAGTACTTTCAAATGCTTAACTTAATAATAGATTTCATTTAACAAATGCCCTTTTTAAAAAAAACACACTTCTTTTATACACAACTTTTTAATCCTGTTCTAAGACAAATGCAAAGGTTTAACTACAAGCTATATGGTTTTTAACCCTACAGCAATCTCAAAATGAGCTGAATTAAATTCAAGGAGAAAAGAATATAACGTTTACTTAAGACTTGACATAACTATGTAAACTGATGTAATAGTAAGTGTCCCATTTTAAAATCATTGAATTGTCAAATATGCCTGGATGTGTAGTATGCATTTAAAATGAAAAAAAAAATTTACTAAGACAAAGTTCTTATTTAAGCATGAGTTTAATTTTATGGCTATAAAAATCAAAGGGCCTGAATTAAGTTGCTATTTGGTATAACTTCAATAGACTTTATCTACCGTGACTAAATTTTAAAGCACTATATATTAACACAAAACCTATTAAAAAGGTAAATGAAAACAAAAAAAGGACTAAATAAATGGAAAATACTCTTATGTTCATCGGTAAGAAAACAATATTATCAAGATGTCAGTTCTTTCCAACTTGATCTATATATTCAATGCAAATGCATCAAAATTCCAGCATCTGGTATTACTTCGTAGATATCAACAAACTGTAAATTTTATATGCAGAGGCAAAGATCCAGAATAGCTGACTTCATATCAAAGGAGAATAAAGTCAGAGGACTGACACAATCCAACTTCAAGACTCAACTCAGTGTTGTGCTGGCAAAGAATGGACAAATAGATCAAAGGGCCAGAAACAGACCCATATAAAGTTAAGTGCCCTTTGACAAAGGAGCAAAGGCAGTCTTTTCAAAAAACAATGTTATAACAACTGGACATCCATATGTTAAAAAAACTGAAATTTAGACAGACCTCACACCCTTCACAAACATGAACTCAAAATCGATCACAGACCTAATATAATATGTAAAATGACAGAACTCCCAGAAGACAACATAGGAGAAAACTTAGTTAACCTTGAGTATGGTGATTCCTTTTCAAATACAACACCAAGCACACAATATAGGAAAGAAATAACTGATTAGCTGGACTTCATTAAAATTAAAATAATTCTGCTCTGTAAAAGACAACAAGAGAACAAGAAGACAGGTCACAGAATAAAATATCTGCAAAAGACATATCTGATTAGGACTATTACCCAAGATATACAAAGAACGCCTAGAACTCAATCAAAAAAAAATTAACAACCTAATTAAAAAACGGACAGAAGACCTGAACAGACACCTCACCAAAAATACACAGACAGCAAATAAACATAGGAAAAGATGCTCAACATCATATTTTGGTATGGACTGGTTATTTGTGTACCCCCAGAACTCAAGTTGAAATCCCAACCTCAAATTTAATGGAATATGTCCCCCCTCCCACCCTTTGGGAGTGATGATGTCATGAGAATGTAGCTCTCATGAATGGAATTAGTGCCTTATAAAAAGAAAATCCCAGAGTTCCTCTGCCTTTTCTGCTCTGGTAGGACACAGTGAGGATACAGCCATCTATGAGTTAGGAAGCAGGTCCTCATCAGACACCAAATCTGTAACTTCCCAGCTTCTAGAACCATGCAAAATAAATTTCTGTTGTTTACAGGCCGCCCAGTCGACAGTACTCTGTTACAGCAATCCAAACGGACTAAGATGTCATTAGGGAACTCCAAATTAAAACAACAATAAGATACCACTATATACCTATATGAATGGCCAAATCTAAAACATGACAACAATAAATACTAGAGAGGATGTGGAGCAATAGGAACTCTCATTCATCGTTGGTAGGAATGCAAAATGGTACAACCACTTTGGAAGACAGTTTGATAGTTTCTTAGAAAACCATACACCTTCCTACCATACAATTCAGCAACTGTATTCAGTGAATTGAAAACTTATGTCTACACAAAAACCTGCACATGAATGTTTATAGTAGCTTTATTCATAATGGTCAAAACTCTGAAGCAACCACGATCTTCCTCAGTAGGTAAATGGAAAAATAAACCGATATATCCAGATGGTGGAATATTTTTCAGTGCTCAAAAGAAATAAGCTATCAAAGCATAAAAAGACATGGAGAAAACTTAAATCACCTATCACTAGGTGAAGAAGCCAATTTGAATCATATATACTGTACGATCCTAAGTCTGTAAAAGTCAAAACTATGGAGATGAGGAGTTCCCATTGTGGCTCAATGGTAACAAACCCGACTAGTATCCATGAGGACACAGGTTCAAGCCCTGGCCTCGCTCAGTGGATTAAGGATCTGGAATTGTCGTGAGCTGCAGTGTAGGGTCACAGACTTGGCTTGGATCCTGCATTGCTGTGGCTGCGGCATAAGCCAATAGCTGCAGCTCGGATTTGACTCCTAGCCTGGGAACTTCGATATGGAGTACTTGCAGTCCTAAAAAGACAAACAAAACAAAACAAAACAGAACAGAAAACTATGGAGATGGTAAAAAGATCAGTGGTTACTAGGGTTTAACGGGGAGGTTTAGGACAAACAGGCAGAGCATAGAGGATTTTTAAGACAGCGTAACTATTCTGAATTTAGAACACCAAGAGTGAACCCTAATATAAACTAAGGACAGTAAATGATGACAATGCGTCAAATATAAGTTCACTGATTGTGACAAATTTACCAGTGTGGTATGATATGTTGGTAGTGAGGTTATGCATAGAAGGACGGCAGGTATATGGGAACTCTCTGTAGTTCTGCTCAATTTTGATGTGAATCTAAAATTGCTCTAAAAATAAAGTTTATTAAAAAAATACAAATAAAGTTTAAGTCTATGGCCATACCACCCTGAATGCGCCCAACTCGTCTGATTAAGCTAAGCAGGGTTGGGCCTGGTTAGTACTTAGTACTTGGATGGGACAAATAAAGTTTAGAACAAGGAAACATTTCCATATTAAAGCAAGAAGTAATAACTCTTTAAGTGCTGGTTTATAAAAAACAGTGTCAAAGAGTTTCCATTATGGCTCAGCAGAAACGAATCTGACTAGGAGCCATGAGGTTATGGGTTCGGTCCCTGGCCTCGGTCAGTGGGTTAAGGATCCGGCATTGCCATGAGCTGTGGTGTAGATTGCAGACGTGGCTCGGATCACGTGCTGCTGTGGCTATGGCATAGGCCAGCAGCTGTACCTATGATTAGACCGCTAGCCTGGGAACCTCCACATGCTGCAGGTGCGGCCCTAAAATGACAAATGACAAAAGACAAAAGACAATAGACAAAAAACAAACAAAAAAAGTGTCAAACTTAAAAAGGGACACATACCAAAAGTTGGTTCTAAAATCAGGTATGGAAACTGGATCATATTTTAACCACAGTAATATATATGGTAGTTTCAATGCTGTCTCAAAAGTCAAGCTAAACCATTTCCTCAAAAACTCTCAATGAGTACTATGTACACGTAGATTCAGACTTTCTTTTTATTAATGGAGACATCAAGAATACCTATCCAGGAGTTCCCTTGTAGTACAGAGGGTTGACGACCTGGTGTTGTCACTGCAGCAGCACAGGTCAGTGCGGTGGCAAGGGTTTGATCCCTGGCCCAGGAATTTCTATATGCCAAAAAAAAAAAATAATAGCTATCTTCCCTTCCAAATTGCTTGAACTGCTAATGCAAAACACTCATCATTCTTCTCCTCCTAGTCCACTCTACTCTCTCGGTGGAAGCCTGTAGAGTTCTACCTTCCCTGGACACAGGAAAGTGGGGTTGGGGGAGAGAGTAATCTCAGTAATCAATTAGTTGTTCACTTTAACAAGGTTATCAGCGGGTTTGGGGCTTTAGGATATCCCTGCATGTAGAACAAAGTTAATTACACTAAGTACATCAAATGCTAAACCGGGTATGTGTGAACTAGACTAGATAATCTTCGTATTAGGAAAATGTGTCCCAACACAGCAACAACAGCAACCACGTGTACCGACAGGGCACTTGTATGTTGCCAGGAGTCACTCTGTTAAATGCCATACAGCACATTTAATACAGTAATACTCAGAGATAGATACTCTAACTGTCCCAACTCCCAGATGAGAAAACCAAGGCTCCAGGGCACGGAGGTGGCTTCTGCTAAATTCTCATTGCTAGTATGCAGGCAGACACACTGAGTCTATCTACAGACAATACAATCTTAACTATACCTTTATATTTCTTTCCAAACTTCAAACAATTGTTTTACAAATGAATGGGCTATTCCTGACTGCTTTGGAAAAACTCCTATTAGGAGTACATGATTTATTAAGGAGAGATATAAGACAATGAGAGAGAGGAAATGGCTTAGGAAACAATATAGGGAACAACAGAGGGAATAATACCACTAACTAAAAAACAGACCTAGCAATCAGCTAGAAGTTCACAATTATCTTCCCATTCCCCTCCTCAAGAATGACCTCTTTTTGGTAAATTTAAGGCCTTGGGAAGTCTGTGGTATTATTGCTTATTAAGCCATACTATGCCTTGTTGAACATATGAATTCACTTTGAATCTAAAATATGTATTTGAGCTTTAGTAAAATTTTGCATACTTTCCATAGTTGACTCAATGGAGAGAACAGAAATAAATTCATTTATTCATTAAAGATTTGAGTATCTATACTATTTTGCACTGAGTACCTGTGTAGGAAACTAAAGATATAAAGGCCACACCTTCAGGGAGATTACTGCCTATCTGGGGATCTAGTGATTAATCAAATAAACTGCACACACACACAAAATGTGGCAGAAAATGTGCTACAAAGGAGAGGTATACTTTGCTGAGTACCAGGAGGATGTGACCTAGTTAAGAAGATCAGGGGAGATTCATAGAGATGATATTTGAAACTCAGCGGGAGTTAACAGGAGAAGGTAAAAGGGAAGCTGGGGAAGACTGAATGCATATGTAAACAGGAGGTCATATGGAGCAAGGTGAAAGGCAGGGCCTGGAAATAAGTCCATACAAAGGGAGCAAGGGGGAGTGCAGTAAGAGATGAGCTGAAGAGGGAGTTAGTAAAAAATGTCCATGCAGGACCCTGTCAGGCTACATTAAGAATCTTGTCTTCATCCTAAAAGCAACAGGAAAAAGACACCGTAATGTTTTAAGCAGGGAAGGGGTCATAGTAATATTTACATTTTGAAGACCTTCCTCACATTGCTGTGTGGAAAATAGTCTGGAGGAGCCCCAGAGGGGCTGTATGGGTGGGCTACTGCGATAATTCAGGTGAAGACGATAGAAGACTGGACTAAAGTAGTGTTAGAAATAAAGAGAAGAGGGTGGATTTGAGAGCTATTTAAAAGGTAAAAATCAAACTTATGCTTTTGGAATATGGGAGATGAGGGCCAAGGACATCAAAAATAGTTCAAGACTGTACATCTGAGATAGATATTTTTTTCTAAGACAGAGACAATGGAAATGAGATGGCTTTGGATTAGGATGCCTTTGAGATACAAAAGAAATAGATGTCAGAGACAAGTATGTGCCTGTGTCTATATATCTACAGATCGACAAGGTTCTGCGCATGGGATGAGCTAGACTATGGAAAGAGTACAGAGAGACATGTGGAAATGACACCTGGGATGAGAGAACGACATGTAACTCAGAATATATTGTAGACCTGTAACAGGTGTGTAACGGAGGGACAAAGAAAGTAAATGGGAGCAAAGCAGAGGTGAGATTAATTACATGAAGAAATATGGAGGGAAACCGGGCTTGAAAAGGACGTTACAGACTAAGGAAGACTTCATCTGGTAAGGATATGAGGATCATACCACCCTAGTGGTGAGAAAAATAATATGGAAAGATCACTAAGATATATGTTAATTGGGGTGGGGGGGGCAAAAAAAGAAAGAAAAAAGAAGGTACAAGGCAATGGACATGAATGCTTCTTTTTTAGGTATAAAGCGCAAAAGCTATCTGCGTGTGTATGCTGACAATATAAACTGACTCTTTCTGGAAAGATACATAAGAAAATGCTAATAGTGGTTTCCTCTAAGAACCTGGTACTCTGTAGTAGAAAGGAAACCTGCACTTCCCTGTACACTCTTTTCTATTCAATTCTGAACTGTTCACTATGTGCCCCCAAAATTATTTTTTAAAACTTTTTTCTTAACTAAAAAAATAAGGGAGAAAAAATAGAAACCAGTACGATTTATGTGGATAAAAGTACTAATATGACAGGAGAAAATCGAAACCATAAAGGATTTTAAATAGGCAGAGTGAAACACCTGGTTATCCTCAATGCTAACATTTTGGTACAAGATTCCCTAATTCAGGAAAAATGAAAAGATTTAATAAGAGCTTTTATTAGATATCTTGGTTAGAATGACCTACCCTTTTTTATTTTTATTTTTTAAATTTTTTGTCTTTTCAGGGCCATATCTATGGCATATGTTAAGTTCCCAGGCTAGGGGTCGAATAAGAGCTGTAGCCGCTGGCCTGCACCACGGCCACAGCAACACCAGATCCAAGCCACATCTACGATCTACACCACTCTTCAGAGCAACGCTGCCAGATCCTCAACCCACTGAGCAAGGCCAGGGATCAAACCTGCATCCTCACAGATGCCAGTCAGATTTGTTTCTGCTGAGGAACGACAGGAACTCCAACTTACCCATTTTTAGGTAACTCCCTCCCCCCCATTCTTTGCACAATGTAAAGTTTAAGGCTCATCCAAAATTTAAGCTATTCTGCCAATATAGTGTAAATCTGTATAAACCAATACAGTATAAATCTGTGTAAACCACATCTGACAAGGTTATCTCAACTTACCACCTTCTATTTTAAGACACTCAATGACTGGGTAAAATATAACAAGCTGATATATGTGCCAAGTGCTAATCTAGTTTACCATCAAGTTTAAACTAAGTACAGACCCTAAAAGTTTGTCTATTAGTTTTTCTGCATGTTTTGTTCTGAAGTTTGATTTGAGTGCTAAGAATGAATTGTTTGTTGTACGCTGCATCTTTGTTCAAATCTTTGTTTTTTCAAATCTTTGTTTTGTCCACATTGAATCTCTGACCTGAAAAAAAAACTTTAAAGATTCAATAAATCTATTTCCTGCTTACAATCTATTTTATGGAAGATCTTTTTCCTGAGTGGATAATGTAATTATAAAGCTTCATAATACAGGTAGTACAAATAGATATAAAACAGTAAGTGAGGTACTTCGGAAACTCAGTGTTAATGATTCATTCTTGTAACACTTACTGGGTACCCACTATATGCAGGGAACTCCTAGATACTGAAAATAAAGAGATGAACAGAACAGACATGATCTCTGCACCGAAAGAGATTATATAAACATTGCACAAACATCACAAAATTATCAACATGAAATAATACTGGATAAATGCAAAGTCACTTACATTAGCAGGATAACTCCCAAAAAGCATACAGGGAAATGGATCCTTTGCTGTTACTGCTGTTTTTTTGTCCTAACACATCTAAGGAATGGGCTCTATTTCCACCAGTTAATAGTGGTTCACTAGAGTAATAAGGGGAAAGGGAGGGAAAGAAGAATGCAGAGAAAATCTTCCAGGTGATTTTAATAAACAATCTCCTTATGAACCACTAAGTTCAAGGGTGGTATTACTACATTTGAAGCCACGGGTCACTGCAACCTTAGCTGCCAAGTGGAATCACCTGTGGAGCTTTAAAAATTACAGATTCCTAGGCCATAGCCCCCCAAGAGATTCCCATTTAATCAGTGTGGAGTGTGGGGTATCGTCTGAGCTTAGAGAGAGCTGAAAACTCATCTTGTGATATAAAGTGCAGCCAAGATTCAAAATGACTTGGGGGAGTACATCTGTTATGCAGAAAAATGAGAAGTGGTAGGATGGAAGCATAAGAAAATATTCCACTCCTCAAATATGACATAATTACCAAGCCTCTGTAATTGTTACTCCTACTGTGCAGACAGATGTTAGCAGACCATGGTAACCTTTTGCTAAACCTCATTATCATTTTTGGATTATAGTGAATTTATGAAGGTAATGGTGCTCTGCTGGATTCAGTAGGGGCATGCTAGCCTCCCGGGACAACTTCCCCATCACCTCAAAAAGCTACAAAGATAACCAGCAGCAGCATATAACAACCATCCTCCCCAAAAAACCAAAATTGGTCAAATGAGGACATACCTCAAAACTATTCTTACTCATATAATGCACAAATAATTTTACCTATATATTTGTTTCTAAAAAGTAAAATGTTTTGTGTCAGTTTAAGATTACTGCTCTTTTCTCTGCTTTCTTGCCATTTCTCTCCCTCTCTGATTACAAAGCAGAAGCAGACTTAAAATCATAAACACTGAGTAGAGCTACTGGACACCGGTAAATTTTAAATCCTATTTAAATGTAGTAACTTCTCTCACTTTAAAACCTAACACCCAGAAAATTCCACCTAATGGAAGGATATATTATTAATTACAATTATTAATCTAGAACATTAATCAGTAACATTGCTAGATATTATATGACCACTGAGCTATATGAAATACTTGTAAAACAGACCTGAACAGTCTGAGATACGTAACTACCATTCAGGGATTTTAGTAATATCATTCAAAAGAATATAAAACAGCAAAAGGTTTACTAAGAAGATCAAGAGTACATTAATCTATGTGACATAAAACAGTTCTACTGGCATAATCTTAGAAGAGTGAAACTAGGTTAGAAATTTGAAATTATAAAAGCAGTTGCTGCACAGTAAGCTAAAACCAAATGCTCCTTAGGATAAGGCTTTACAGAAAACCCAAGCTCCTATTTATTAATGTAAACCTGCATTCTTTATCACCTTGAAGGATTCTTTTTTTCCACTTCCATCTCTTATTGTCTGGGTCTGCACTAAAGTTTAGTCTCTTAGCCCCCTACTTTTTGTTATATATACCACAGATATCATTATACACACTACATATTTATCGTTAAAGATAACCTATTTCATATAAACTACATAGAGACAGTTCCTAAATCTTTAGTCACAGCACTGTGTATTTTGTATTTATCAAACTGCTTCTTTCAAGCGCAACTTACTGAACATTATACTTATCTGTCCAACTGTCATTTCAAACTCAACAAGGTCAAAATAATCTTCAAAATAAAATCCAGTCCTTCTAAAGACCAAAACTTTTAGTACTTGATAGCAAAGTGTGATCAGTCGTGCTCACACATTACTGATGGGAGGAGAAAGGAATATAACTTTTTAAAGGTTCTCAGCCACATAGGTCAAGAGCCATTTGATCAATAATGCCATTTCCAAGAAGCTATCCTAAGAGAATAAATAAAAACATGGATAAAGATTTTTGTACAAAAAGGCTGAAATCAAAATAACAGTGAGGCTCGTGCAACAAAATGGTAATAGTTAAATAACGCATGGTTTTCAATGTAACATGATGTAGAGACTAAA
Source organism: Catagonus wagneri (assembly GCA_004024745.2). Lineage (NCBI taxonomy): Eukaryota > Metazoa > Chordata > Mammalia > Artiodactyla > Tayassuidae > Catagonus > Catagonus wagneri. Next base: position 33,715,743 of record PVHT020000141.1, on the reverse strand, counting down.
AATCAAGATTCTAAAGATTGTTTATTGACATGGGGAAATACTCATGATAGGTTAATGTGAAAAAAAGGTCACAAAACTGTATTGGCAGTAATCAGAACACGCCAAAGTATGTACATATGCCATGTTTTAAAGAGGATGGATGGAAACATTGTGATCATGTCTATGTGAAATCATAATTATTTTTACTACGTTTAATTCTTTTGTATCTTTCCAAATATTCTACAATAACTGTACTTTTATAATCAAAAAATAAATGGTATTTTTTAAAATAGCACTTTCAATTATGATTCCTTTTGTGCAGACTTTAGTTTTAGGCCTCCTTCTTCTTCAAGCCCCGCATTTAATCACACAACAAGCCCTTTTAAGAAGTCATTCTTATAACACTAGAATGGAAGTGGTAAACAGTGGGAAGGCTTGGAAATCCTCTGGAATTCTAGGAAAATTCCTCACATCTGATTATTCCATTTCTCCCACCTCCATCATCACCCTGCCTCTTTCAATATTCATTTTTGGAATTCATTAATAAATAGAAAGCCTCCCTTGAGTTCCCACTGTGGTAAGAATTCAACTACAGAGGCTCGGGTCACTTAGAAGGCATGGGTTTGATCCTCTGACTCGCAGAGGGAGGGTTGAAAGATCTGGCATTGTTGCAGCTGCAGCACAGGTCACAGTTGCAGCTCAGATTCAATCCCTGGCCCAGGAACTTCCGAGTGTCGGTGGATGTAGCCATGAAAACTTAAAAACTTAAAAAAAGAAAGCCCTCCCTAATGTTAAAAGTGACTTCTCCTTCTTTTTGAACTTAACTAATGTACATGGCTTTGATTAGGTTATACTGATGGAGAGCCAACTAGAAGACCCAAGCATCTGGAGGTCAAGGCAGAAAACACGAAACAACTTAAACTCCTGAAGGCACCAAATAGTAACATGTTACATGTTTCACAGTAACAGCCTTGAATTAACAAGAAAAGTCTGAGTGATGTTCAGTACATATTCTGTTTCCCAAGACAGGCAAACATTAATTTTCAAACATCTGGAAAACTTAAAATATGCTTAAAAACTGATGTGTTAGACCAAAGTGACATGACAGCTAAATGCAATATGGTATCCTGGAATGGATCCTGGAACCAAAAGAAGAATATTAGTGAAAAAAAATCTGAATAAAGGCTTCAGTTTAGTTAGTAATAACTTAACCAATATTAATTTCTTTGTTTTGACAGATACAGCAGAAGGTTTCACAAATATTTCTCATTTCCTATTGCCTACATGATAGGCACCACTGCAGTGCTAAAGAGTCAACAGTGCTACTAAGGTCGGCCCAGATGACCCTCCACTTTGTGATGGTGGAGATGGGGCCTTCTGCCTCACACTGCAAAGCTCTTCTTGACCACACTGCCTTGTTGTTCAAGGCTTGGTCATGTAATCCATACAGTGAAAGCACCAGCCATGAAATGAATATAGTTCTATTTGACAAATCTGTATCACAATTTGCAGTATTAAGAATCCTTACCTTTCACAGCACTGACAGAAAACCCTGACATCCATTTTAACAATTAGCATTGAGCCATACCAATCATCTATATAAAAGGTATTTCATACTAAGCTTCTATTACTGTTCAATAACCTTATGAAGAAAATTAAAGGCTTTGTCTCAAGTGCTATTTAACACTCTAAAATCTACTTTAAAAAGGAAAAAAAGTGCCAGTGAATCTCTGAAACATTACTCTTCACTGTACTTCATTAGAGAAAACGAAAAATCCTGAAGCATCAGAAGGAACCACTGAGAGCCTATTTATGAATATTCAAGTCTTCCGTTCTAACGTCGTAAAGACTTTACTGCAGAGTCCAACTCTTTTGAACAACCTAACAATATGATACCAAAAGAATAATTTAATAAAAATCCCAGGAACTATTTTGTTAAATGACATTTAAACTATGAGTACTTTGAATATTATAGCTGCTTGACAAGTGATTTCCTTTGTCATTAGGCTAAACAATTTTTCCAGTATTTTAACGTATGATACACCTGAAAGCTTCCTTTATATTATACTTTACACTAAACAGAGATTACAATTTATTCTACCTTTAAAAGTTTAGATGTTAAAGTATTTTTACACGTCCCAAAACAGCTAGTATAATGTTTTCCACAAACACTTAATAAATGCTTGTTGAGTAAATGTCAAGCATTGATAAAAGGCATCATGGCACAAGATTGATACTTTATAAAAATATTTTTGTCCTATCCACCAATTTTTTATTTTATATACATGGCACTGTATTTTATATACAGGCACTGTAGACTGTGGCAGGGATTTAAAAAGATAAATAAAACGGCACATAACTAAATTTACAGAATAGTTAAATGAAACACAGTGTAACATGTGCAGAACTACAGACTTCAATGTCCCATAGAAGGATGAAGAAGGATATATCAACTCTGTTTAACTGTGGGTAACAGGAGGCTCTATGCATGCCTGAATATAAGGCAATCCACCCTTTTCCCAGTACAAAGAAAAAAAAGTTTTTTTCTCCAATTTAAGTATATCAATTTTTAGAAAAGTTAAGGAAGCAGTCAAATGGCCATTTAAAATATTTACTAGCTTACAGATATTTAAAATCACTCAACAAAATTAAAATCAACTTGCAAACAATGCCTTTCTCCACTATCATGTTTCACTAAAATTTTATTCAACTCCTTGACACTGGTGTCTTCATCATCACCAGAATCTTTTTCTAGAGTACATACATGATCTTCACATCTAAGTTACTGATATATATATATATATATATATATATATAGCACTTTTTGATTTTGCAATTGATACTGTTATCAGAAAGTACAGTTTATATAATATTAAATGTTTTTAATACAATCTAAAACTATATTCATTACACACTCAAAGTAACCATTTATTATATCTCTTTTAATATGTGTTAATCAGCTTTGTTGAGCTATAATTTACAATAAGATATTTGACAAATATATATAAGTCCTGTAACATCGCTAAAATCCTAATACAGAACATTTCTACTAACCCCAAAGAGTTTCCTCATGTTTGCTGGAGATAAGCTCTCCCCACTCCTATCCTCTCAGAACTACTGATCTGCTTTCTGTCATTAGTTTTGCCTTTTTAAGAATGTCTTATCAGTGTAAGCATAGAGTATGAAGTTTTGAGAGTGGGTTCATTCACTTAGAATAATCCCTTTAGACTCATTCATGTTGTGATGTCTATCAGTAGTTCATTCCACTATACAGATATATCACAATTTTTATTCATTCACTCCATTTGTAGACGCTGGACTGTTTTCAGCTTTTGGCTATGAAGACTACAACTGCTATGTTATACTCAAGTATACATCTTTGTAAAAACATCTTTTCATTTAAGTAAATGCCTGTAAGTGATATTGATGGGTGTATTCGTTTCCTAAGGCTGCCATACCAAAGTATCACAAACTGAGTGGCTTAAAACAACATAAATTTATTCTCTTCCAGTTCCTGAGGCTTTAAGTGTGAAATCAAGGTGTCTGCAAGACCACGCCCTCTTGAAGCCTCTAGGAGAAAACCTGCTCCATGTGATTTTCTTAGGTTCTGTTAGTGTCTGCAACACTAACCCTTGGCAATCCATCTTGCCCCTCTGTATCCTCCTGTCTCTCTCTTCTTGGAAGAAAGCAAGTCATATTGGATTAAGAACTTCCTACTCCAGGAAAACCTATGAAACTGCAACAAAGATATTTCTAATAAAGTCACATTCTGAGGTACTGAGGGTTAGGACTTACACATACTTTGGTGGAGTGGGGCACAATTCGATCTCTTGTACTGAGTCATATGGTAAGTGTATGTTTATAACAAGTTGCCAAGCTATTATTCGAAGAGGACACACTATTTTGCCTTCTCAACAGCAATGGATGACAGCTCCAACTAATCCATATCCTCCTTAACATTTAGCATGATTTTTATAAATATTTTAACCATTCTAGACTATGCATAGTTTTATCTCACTGTGGTTTTATTTATTTTTACTTTATTTTATTTATTTATTTAATTTATTTATTGTTTTGCTTTTTAGGGCCACACCCACAGCATATGGAGGTTCCCAGCTCGGGGTCTAACTGGAGCTACAGCTGCTGACCTACACCACAGTCACAGCAACGCGGGATCTGAGCTGCATCTGCAACCTACACCACAGCTCACAGCAACGCTGGGTCCTTAACCCACTGAGCAAGATCAGGGATCAAACCCGCAACCTCATGGTTCCTAGTTGGATTCGTTTCCGCTGTGCCACAATGGGAACTCCTCACTGTGGTTTTAAATGCATTTCCTTCATAACTAGTGATGTTAAGGATCACTGGAATTTAGATAGCTTTGTAGGTAACATATCCATTCAGTATTTTGCCCATTTTGAACTGGTTTGTTTTTCTTACAATTAAGATGTAAGAGGTTCTTGATACGTTCTGGAAACATGTTTTTTATCAGACAGAGTTATTCCTGTTTGTGCCTTGATTTTTCATTTTATCAATAGTTTTTTATTTTGACAAAGTCCAGTTTACCATTTTTGTTCTTTTATTTCATGCTTTTGGTGGTCTAAGAATCTCTGCTTAATTCAAGGTTATAAAAATTGTCTCATATGTTTTAGTATTAAAGTTTTATTACATTAGTGTCTTCATTTAGACATGACCCCTTTTGAGTTAATTTTTACATAAGATGTGAGGCAAAGGTCAAGGCTCACTGTTTTGCACATGGAAATTCAGTTATCCTAGCACCATCTGTTGAAATCCTTTCCCCACCGAACTGCCTTGACATTTGTCAAAAATCAACTGATCATTTTTGTGTAAATCTATTTTGGGGCTCTCTGTTCTCTTCCACTATCTGTATGTCTGTCCTTAAGCCAACACCACACTATCCTGATTGCTTTATCTTTATACAATAATGTCTTAAAATCATGTAGTTCGAGTCCTCCAACTTTGTTCTTCATTTCCAAAAATTATAATGTCCAAGATGGTGCAAGTCATATCCAGTTCCTCCAATCTGTTCATTTAGATACTACTCAAGAAAATGGGGACTATGTCCCTGCTGTTTAAAGAACGTACTGTGTATTGATACTATCTACCACATTGGAGACTTAAATAAATATAAGTATATACTTAAAGTGTATGTGTGTGTGTATATATACATACATACTTGTGCATGTGTGAGTATATACACATACACGCACACACACATTTGCTTCAATATAGAGTTCAATCTCATATAAAGTAAATCTTGAATCCAAAGACATCTGACTACTGAAGGATTAAAAAATTTCATTACAGGTGGATACTGCACATTATGTGACCCTCCTCTTGTCCCCATACTCCCATTATAAGAACCAAAGGAAGATATAAAGACTTGAGTTAACAGTAATAATTATTTTAAAAATAACTAATATTCTTTAGGAACAATATTTTAAAAGGCAACAGAATGATGACAATTATTGCATATAAAAAGAAAAATTAGCAGTTCGAAGAACTACTGCAACAGCAAAAAGAACACATCAGGAAAAGGAATACATACATGTGTTTGCCCCTTAAAAAAAATACACACAAATACTAAAACAAAAATGTTTTTGCTCTAATATACACAAATTAAGTTATGAATAATAAGCCTAAAGTATTTAACTGATGCGAATAGTTTATGAATGACCTACATTTTTTTATTTTTTAAATTTTTTATTATAGTTGATTTACAATGTTGTTCCAATTTCTGCTGTACAGCAAAGTGACTCAGTCATGTGTGTGTGTGTGTGTGTGTGTATACTCCCTTTCTTATATTATCTTCCATCACGGCCTACCCCAAGAGACTGGATATAGTTCCCTGTGCTATATATACAGTAGGACCTCACTGCTTATGCATTCTAAATATAATACTTTGCATCTACTAACCCCAAACTCCCAGTCCATCCCACTCCTTCCCTACTCCCTCCTTGGTAACTACAAGTCTGTTCTCTACGAATGACCTGTATTATTACATATATCTTAGTAGTTTTTCCAAAGGGAATTTTACCATCTATCTAAATAGAATTTACTTACCTGGAATTATCTAAAATACTCATGTCTTACCATACCCATTTCTTTACTTTTCGTAAACTACAAGTTTCAAACCAATTCTTCCCTGAAGATATTATTATACATCCTTTAAATATGTTAACTTTAGAAAAATTTCCACGACACTGATAAAGCTGTGCTTTCTATTACTGAAACCATTTCACCTGAGTCATAGTTTGTCCTTCTCAGTACCTCCTTTGAAATTTCAATATAAACAAAAGTGAAATACAATTCAAGCACATACTAAAATTTGAGTAGGATATAAAATAATATTACAACATGCTAGCTCCAAGAAATTTCATACAGTGTTAGATAAACCTAAAATTACATGAAACAGCAGGCCACAAATTTCAGTGGTTCCTCATAGTTGGGAATAAAAATTTTATTTTTCCAATCTCATTTTCTTTGCATGTCCAAATTATGATGATGCCCTTAAACTTTTCCCTTTTACGTTTTCAGGGACTATAACTTTTCCTTAAAAAAAAAAAAAAAAAAAGAAATATCAGGCTAAAAAGACTGAGTTAACAATAAAGAAATGCATACAAATGAGAAAATTCCAAGATGCAAAGAACATAAGCAAAAACACTAAATGATTCACTCTAATATTTTTTGAAACTTCATCATCCTATCTACACTATCTACATTACAGAGGTTCCCTCTGATAGAAGTCATTTGAATAAGTTAGCTTAATGATTTTTCTGTAGTCCGTATATATGAAAGAATAATATACATTCTTATCAGATAACAGAAGCTAACTTCACAGAGAAATAAATGTCACCAATTAAAAATTAATGCTGAATATGTTATTTCATACAATTGCTACCAAATGAGTAAGTAGCGCCATGCTCTATTTTTCTTTTCCTTTGAAATAACGATGTTCATTTTAGCTTTCATAAGATATTATTTTAATATGAAATTTCATTTTGTCAGAGATATCTCCCAAGGAAAAATGGCATACAATCTGCCCAAAGTTTCTGCTTCTTCAAAGAATAAGAAACTCAAAAGAGTGATTATCAGCAGTTTTTGGTTTCTGGGTTTTGCTAATGGAGTCCCTCCCTGATGCAGGTTTCCTATTGCAGGAAAAAAAACCTCCTGAATTATAAGCACAGGTTACAATGGCATTTCCAAAGTGGCCATTTGTGAGCCTGGTAAACTGTGAGTTAGACAGAAACAATGGTCTTTAAAAAATCGTTAGTCTGGAACCATTTTAAATCAGGAAAGGATTTGACTAAAGTTAAACTGCTCCGAAGTGTTATATGAGAGGGTGTTAAGATATTAACTTAGGACTTCTTTAAGCAGGCATGGTAAAATTTCAAAAGAACTTTAAGAAAACAGAAATAGTGTATGCCTTCCAAAAACAGATGAAGAGAAAAAAAGTGAAGGAAAAAAACCCCTAGTAAACATGTAAAAAACCTTCAATAAATTAAAAAAGGGAGGAAGAAGTTAAAAAAATGGGGGAAGGGTAATAGTGAGACAGACAGAAAAAGGTAGAAAAATAGGAAGCACTAAGTAGAAGGTAGAAACAAGCTCTAAACCAACATAAATGGGTCACTTTTCAGAGAATGTCAAAGTGAATTCTCTGTCTCATGCACACACACAAAAAGAAGGCATTTTTAAAAGACAAAACCCAAAAGCTATAAAGATAAATGTTTCAATTAACTGAGGCATATCATTTTAAATTTGTTTCAAGATACACTGTTATGAGACATTAAATAAATGCACATTTTCATATTTTTAATAAGCAGGAAAAAAAGAAAATATAAAATATGTGATCACATAATTGCTGAGCTTTATATAATGGAGACACATAGAACCCTAAACCTAATAATCAGAGAAGACACATTTTTAGCAAACTACTGAAAATACTTACAAAACCTAAGAATACATTAGGCCAAAAAGCATATCTCAACAAATTTTTAGAGTCACAGTATCGGAGGGACCACAAAAACACTACTTGGAGGTAAAATTACACTTCAGAGGCTTCCATTAAAGAAGAAAAACTATAAAACTATAAAAATGATAACAGAATAAGCTACAATAATTAAGAAAGGGAGTTACAAAAGTAAACAAATGAGTGAAACAGAACAAAAACACAAAACAGAGAATCAGCAAAGATTAAAAGTGGTTTTTGCTTATTTTGGCCAAGACTAACAAAATATGCAAACCTCTGACAAGACTAACTGAAAAAACCCACAAATAATAGACGAAAAAAATCTACTGGGAGTCTGGTGTTAACAGATTCAAACTATTGCATTTGGAGTGGATAAGCAATGAGATCCTGCTGTATAGCTCAGGGAACTATATCCGGTCACTTGTGATGATAATGTGAGAAAAAGAATATGAGTGCGTGCGTGCGTGCATGTGTGTCTGTGTGTGTCTATGACTGGGTCACTTTGCTGTACAGTAGAAAGTGACAGAACAAGTGACAGAAAGTCAACTATAATGAAAAAAATAAAAATCATAAAATAAAAAAGAAAACTAATCTAGTGGAAAAAAAAATCTTAGACAAATGGTCCTACTCCTAGAAAAATATAAGTTACCAAAACAAATGAACCTTGAGAATACTACTATAATCAATTAGGAAATAGACTGGCAGTTGTAATCTCTACCTTTTCTCTACCCCACAACACTCCAAACATAAAACCATTAGGTCCAAATATTGTTTTACAAGAAAATTCTATTAAATTTTAGAAGATCATTCCAATCTTAAAACTCTTTGAAGAACAAAAAACTTTCTTCTGAGATCCAATTTCTTCTGAGATTTTTTTATCAATTCTTTTGATGTTAACAGCGAGCTATTTTTCGGAGTATTTTTTTAAAAAGCTGATCTCACTAACACAGATTAACATAGATGCAAAACTCTTTATATTACATCCAAGAGTGTTTATATTAAAAAGAATGACATATCAAGATCAAATTGTGAATGTATAATTTGACAATCGAAAAGTGTACAAATGGTATTAATTTCTCACAGGCTAGAGAAAAAAAACATGACCACTTCTTTTGACATACGATGAAAATCTTAATACCCAATGAAGAGTTTACTAAGAACACCACAAACAAAAATGTCTTCTTAGAAAATTAGGAAAAAAAAAACAGTTATCTTTCAAAACATACACATTAAACCAAACATCATTTTTAAAGACAAAAACTTACACCACTATTTAAAATCTGGAACAAGACAGGAAGGCCACTTATGCCCTAGTGGGCATTATAGTAAGATAAAGAACAAAAAGGAAAAGATATTCAAAAAAAGAAAGAAAACTGTCATTTATAGATAATAAATTTGTCTCCATAGAAAGTTCAAAAATGTATAAGCAAATTATTGGATTTGATCAAAGTTTAGTTAAGTTAGCTAGATACAAGAACAGAAAAAAAATCAACTTAATTTTGAAACAGAACAGGAAAAAATTGCAATTTTTAGATGATATAATTTACAATACCATCAAAAATACTAAATACTTAGGCATATAGTAAAAGATGTCAATACTTACACAGAATAAATTATAAAACATAACTGTAATCAAAGAGGTCCTAAATTAATGGGATGATGTACTATATTCATGGATAAAGACATTCAACACTTTTAAGAATTTCACTTCTAAATTTGATAAACAAATTCAATTAAATTCCAATTGAGACCACAAAATTTTTTTTTAAAGAATTTGATAAGCTGATTCTCAGAGTATATGGATAAATCAAGCAGCTCCTGATGAAGGGGGCATGGATTCTTGCCCTATCAAATATCGAATCATTAGAATTTCAGTAATTAGGGAGTTCCCCTTGAGGCACAGCAGTAACGAATCTGATTAGTAACTGTGAGGATGCAGGTTCGATCCCTGCCTTTGCTCAATGGGTCGGGGCTCTGGCATTGTGATAAGCTGTGGTATAGGTCACAGATGTGGCTCAGATCTGGCAGTGCAGTGGCTGTGGTGTAGGCCAGCACTTGTAGCTCCAATTCGACCCGTAGCCTGGGAACCTCCATATGCCATATGCCATGGGTGCAGCCGTAAAAAAATGGAAAAAAAAAAGGAATTTTAGGAATTAAAACAGTTTCATGTAATATCTGTGAAGATATAAGAAAGTCTGATCAATCAATATAGAGACTATTCAGTAAGTGGTAATAGAACAGTTATCCATATGAAAAAAGTACAACTGGACCACTAACTGACATTATCCAAAGAACCAATTTTAAACAGAGTTATAATAAATATAAAGAGTAAGCCTTTAAAAATAAAATTTTGATTGTACCCTCAAGGTCTTACAGCAGGTAAAAAGTTCTTAACCATGACATAAAAAAGTTCTAACCACACAAGAGAATTATACACATGGACTAGCAAAGAAAAATAAAAGAAAATGAGAAGTCTGAAAAGTGTCAGTGTTGATTAGCATATATACAGCAAAGAGAATTAATGCACTCTACTGATGGGACTTATAATGGTACATGACCAATTTAGCACTATCTTGCACGAATGAACACGCACATACACTGTGACTCCACTTATTTCACTCCTAAATATACACCTAAAGATTTAATTACATATACCAGAACACATGTTAAATAATCAATCACGTTAAAACTGCTCATGACAAAATAAACAATGAACATTCAATATTCCCCATTACAGGAAAATATATCAAGGAATTTTCACATAATGAAATAGTACACATACACAAGTGAAATTTAATGAACGACAGCCATATGCCATGACTCAAGTAAAACTTGAAACATGATTTAAAGGAAAAAGGAGTTTCAATTCAAGATGGCAACATAAGAGGACCCTGAACTCACCTCCCCCTATGGATACACCAAATCTACAACTACATATGGAACAATTCCCTCTGAAAGAAACTCCAAAACTAGTGTAGCAACTCCTACAGTTTCAGCAAATGAGAAAGAGCCCACATCAAAATGGGTAGGAGAGGCTGAGAAACATAATCTCCCCTAAACCCTACTCTAGGCACAGGGACTCACAATCTGGAGAAAACTTATAACTCAGCTCTTCCCTGAGGAGTGAGGGGTTGCTTCTTCCCTCAAGGAGCAAAGGTTTATACACATCTCAAATCACAACATTTAAGGTCTGCAGCCAAGAGACAGGCCTACAAAACATGAACTTTAGAAGACAATGGGAGTATATGTCCCCTAGACCCACAAAGCTATACGATGAAATGAAAAAGTTTTTAAAGGGCTCAAACAAATTCACCAAGGCTATACCACAGGTCCAGAAGGGAAGAAGCTGCCTAAAAAACCCAGTGTTCCCATAAAAGAGGCTATTTGCTTATCTTGAAAACTTCTGCCAAAGAGCAGGCCTCTAACTTAACAAATATCTAGGGGCCTACTGAAATACTCTACAAAGAAAAGGACAACAATGAGCACCATCTTCACTCTCTTCTTCTACTTGGCTCCAGGTTACCGATATCTCCAAACTCAAAGGAACTTGTGCACGTGTCTGGCACTCCCTTCACAGCCTGCCTCTGATAGCCAGCAGGACTTGTTCTCAACAGATAGTAGCAAAAAAACAGTTCTTAAGTGGCTATCAACTCCAGGGCTCAGTACAGAGAAAACACACAAACTTCCCCAGACTTCCCCAGAAAGAGGTATATCTGAATACTTAAAAGACACTAGCATCCATGATCCCTGGTTTGATCCCTGGACTCACTCAGTGGGTTAAGGATCCAGCACTGCCGTGAGCTGGATCGCAGGCACGGCTCAGACCTGGCGTTGCTGTGGCTCTGGCGTAGGTCGGGGGCTACAGCTCCTACTGGACCCCTAGTCTGAAAACCTCCATATGCCTCGGGTGCAGCCCTAAAAAGACAAAAAAAAAAAAAAAAAGAATAAATAAATAAAAGATACTACCTGAGAGTTTATCTTCCAATTTGCCTGTATCTAGGTGTTAAGAGCATCCACTTTGGGACAATGACAAGTGCTGATATACCCTGAATTACTGGGAGCAACAAAAAACAATGTAGGCTGCCTGAACTTTGGACTATTACAAGGTCTGAAAGACAACTAAGAGTAGCGAGGGCAGAGTAAACAATAAAGTTGCTCTCCTACACTAGGTTACCCCTTTAAGTGATGGCTGAATTATCTAATGCATAGAAACCAACACAGAGAGTCAAAGAAAACCAAAAAAAAAAAAAAAGGAATATATTTCAAACAAAAGAATAAGAATAAAATGTCGCCCATAGATCTTAATGAAACAAAGATAAGTGATTTACCTGATAAAGAATTCAAAAATAGCTGGCATAAAGATGCTCATGGAGGTAAGAACAATGTATGAACAAAGTGGGAATTTCAACAAAGACAGAAAACATAAGAAAACACCACACAGATATCACAGAGCCAAAGAATACAATAATTGAACTAAAAAAACACAACAGAGGAGATTTCAACAGACTAAATGAAGAAGGAGAAAGGATCAGTGAACTCAAGCACAAAGCAGAGAAACTCTTCCCATCACAGCAACAAAAGGAATAAAAAGGAATGAGGACAACTTAAGGGACTTAAGAGAGATCATCAAGAGGACCAATATCCACATCACAGGGATCCCAGAAGAAGAGAGACAAAGGGACAGAAAACTTTTTAAAAGAAATAATGGTTGAATATATACAGAAATAAATTTCATTTCTATATACTAATAATGAACAAAGACAAATGAAGAAAGACAAAATAAGAAAATCCAATTTAAAATTGCATCAAAGGAGTTCTCTTACAGTGCAGTGGATTAAGGATCTGACATTGTCACTGCAGCAGCCTGGGATGCTGCTCTGGCAAGGGTTCCATCCCTGTCCTGAGAACTTCCACATGCCATAGTGCGGCCAAAAAAATAAAATTTTTTAAATTGCATCAAAAAGGATAAAATACCTAGGAATAAATTTAAGAAGGTGAAAGACCTACTTCTACACTGAAAACTATGACACTGATGAAACAAACTGAAACAGATAAATATTCTGTGCTCATGAACTGGAAAAATTAGTATTGTTTAAATATCCACTCCATCCAAAGTAACCTAAAGATTCCATAAAATCCTTTCCAAATTTTATTTTTTTGTCTTTTGTCTTTTTTTAGGGTCACACCCACGGCATATGGAGGTTCCTGGACTAGGGGTCAAGGAAGAGTTGTAGCTGCCGGCCTACACCACAGCCACAGGAACACAGGATCTGAGCCACATCTGCGACCTACACCACAGTTCATGGCAACACCTGATCCTTAACCCACTGAACAAGGCCAAGGATCAAACCTGCAACCTCATGGTTACTAGTCGAGTTCGTTAACCACTGAGTCATGACGGGAACTCCTTTTTCAAAATTTCAATGACAGTTTTCACAGAAAAAGAACAAACAATCCTAAAATGTGGATGTAACCACAACGGACCACAAATAACCAAAACGACCTTCAGAAGAAAGAAGAAAGCTGGAGAAACATACTTCCTGATTTCAAACTTTATTACTAAGTCATAGCAATCAAACCAGCATGGTACTGGCATTAAAAACAGAAACATAAAATAAATGGAACAAGACAGGAAGCCCAGAAATAAACCTATATCAACACTTAATATGCAACAAAGGAGCCATGGGGAAGGACAGTCTTCAAGATGGTGATGGTAAAACTGGACAGTGACATGCAAAAGAATAAAATTAAAGCACTGTCTTACAACACATACCAAAATCAACTCAAAATGGATTAAAGACTTAAACATAATACTTCAAATCATAAAACTAGAAGAAAACGCAGGCAGTAAGCTCCTTGACATCATCACCAAAAGCAATGGGAATCGGAACAAAAATAAACATGTGGAGCTACATCAAAAGCAAAGTTAATAAGTGGGACCAGATGAAACTGAAAAGCAGTTATGCACAGCAAAGAAACCATTAACAAAATGAAAAGGCAATCTAAAAAAATATGCGCAAACCCTGTACCTGACAAGAAGTTAATATCTAAAATCTATTTAAAAATACAACTTAACAGCAAAATTCCCAAAGAATCTAATTTAAAAATGGGCAAAGGATCTGAAAATAAAAAATCTTTACATAAAGACATACGCGTGACATAGCCAAAAGATACCTGAAAAGGTGCTGTACATCACCAACCATCAGAGAAACACAAATCAAAACCATGATCAGCTATCACCTCATGCCTGTTAGAATGGCCACTGCCAAAAAGACAAGAGATAACAAGTATTGGCAAAGACGTGGAGAAAAGTGAAGACCTATACACCGTCAGTGGGAACGTAAATTAGCACAGCCACTTGTGAAACGGTATGGAAATGGAAGCTCCTCAAAAATTTAAAAATACAATTACCATATGATCCAGCATTTCCACTTTTGGGTAGTTATCTTTAGGAAACAAAAACACTAGCTCAAAAAGATATATGCACCCCCATGTCCACTGCAACATTATTTGCAATAGCCAAGATATGGAGGCAACCTAAATGTCTACTGATGGATAAACACATAAAGACCATGTGGGTGGGTGAGTGTGTGTGTATTAATTAGCCATGAAAAAGAATGAAATCTTGCCATCTGCAATTACATAGACAGAACTTGAAGATATTAAGCTAAGTAAAACAAGTCACAAAAACACAAATACCATATTATCTCACCTACATGTGGAATTTTTAAAAAATTTTTATTAAAGTTGATTCACAATGTTGTGCCAATTCCTGCTGTAAATTGACTCAGTTAGACAGACAGACAGATAGATACACATACACATTTATGTATATATATTTCAGTTTTATCTTCTTTTCTGTCACGGTCTATCCCAGGAGACTGGATACAGATCCCTGTACTCTACAGTAGGACCCTGCTATTATTTCTACATGTAATAGTTTGTATCTATTAACTCTAAACTCCCAGTCCATCCCTCTCCTTCCCCCTTGGCAACCAAAGTCTGTTCTCTATGTCCCTGAGTCTGTTTCTGTTTTGCCAATAAGTTCATTTGTGCCATATTTCAGATTCCACATCGAAGTGATATCATATGGTATTTGTCTTTCTGACTTAATAACTTATGAGAATCTCTAGTTTTATCTATTCTTCAAATGGCAGCTTTGTTCTTTTTTATGGCTGAGTAGTATTCTGTTGTACATACATACCACATCTTCTTAATTCATTCATCTGTCAACCTAAACAGACATTTACGTTGTGTCCATGCCTTGGCTATTGTGAATAGTGCTGCTATGAACACTGGGTTCCTGTGTCTTTTTGAATTACAATTTTTTCCAGATATATGCCAAGGAGTGGGACTGCTGGATCATTACATATGGATTTCTTTTTTTTTTAAGATACAGAGAATAGAATGATTGTTGCTGGAGGAGGAAGGGATGGTGAGTATGTCAAAAGAGGGCAGGAGGTCAACAGATACAAACTTGTGGTCATACAATAAGTAAGTCCTGAGGATGTAAAGTAAAGCATGATGACTATAGTTAGGAATGCTGTGTTTTATGTTTAAAAGTTGCTGACACAGTAAATCTTAAAAGTTCTCATCAGAAGGAAAGAAATGTGTGGTTATGGGTGTTAACTGCACTTAATGTGGTGGTCATTTCTTAACATACACATAAATCTAATCACTATGTCACACAACTGAAACTAATACGCTACACTACACCTCAACTGTATTCATTTAAACCTTTTTCAAGACATTAACATAACAGGAGTTCCCATCATGACTCAGTGGTTGGCTCAGTGGTTAATGAACCCAACTAGTATCCATGAGAACGTGGGCTCGATCCCTGGCCCTGCTCAGTGGGTTAATGATCTGGCGTTGCTGTGAGCTGTGGGGTAGGTCACAGATGTGGCTCGGATCCAGCATTGCTGTGGCTATGGGCATAGGCCGGCAGCTGTAGCTCCAATTATCCCTAGCCTGGGAACTTCCATATGGCATGGGTGAGGCCCTAAAAAGACAAAGACCAAAAAAAAAAAAAATTATTTTTTAAAAATCAACAAAAGAAAAAGGAGAGTGTAAAAGTCTGCTTACATTATGATACCAAACAGATAATGTCCAAAAATAAGCAAAAGATATACTGTTTAGGAATATAGAGAGACCTTACATTTTTAAAGCAGTAAGGTAATAATTTCTTAAAGTCTCACCTGGATAAAATGAAACAGAGGAGTGGATAAGAATGGACAAGATATAGGTTCAATGACATATTCTAGTTCTCAAGTTCAATGAGAAGTCATCAGTATTTATTTTATTATTATGCTTCATAGTATGTTACATCTAATTTTTCTATGCATTATACAGTGTGAGAATACTCAATAATAACCGTATACTTTAGCAAAATAAACAGTACACTTTTCTGTACAATCAAATGACTAGAAAAGTATAGTTACAACAATGTTAGAGAAGGAGACAGCGAACAAGCTCTAGCTGAAGTACGTTTAGTTTCAATAATTTTTTATTTTTGGTCTTTTCATCTTTTTAGGGCAGCACCTGTGGCATATGGAGGTTCCGAGGCTAGTGGTCCAATAGGAGCTGTAGCCACTGGCCTATGCCACAGCCATCAAATCCACGTGCTCATGGATGCTAGCTGGGTTCCGCTAACCACTGAGCCACAAGGGGAACTCCAGCTTCAATACTTTATTTAAAAAGCCACACTAGGAGAGGAGTTCCCATTGTGGCACAGCGGAAACTAATCCAACTAGGAATCATGAGGTTGTGGGTTCGATCCCTGGCCTCATTCAGTGGGTTAAGGATCCAGCATTGCCATGAGCTGCACTGCAGGTCGCAGACGTGACTCTGATCTGGCATTGCTGTGGCTGTGGCGTTGGCTGGCAGATGTAACTCCGATTACACCCCCAGCCCGGGAATCTCCATAGACCGCAGGTGCAGCTCCAAAAAAGATGAAAAAACAAAAGCCACACTAGGAGAGAATTTAGGCTTTTCTGTCACTCTAAGAGACCTTTAAGAGATACAATATGCTCCAATCCTCATGTCAAAATTATATAACACTTCCCCCTACACCTTCAACTAATAAAAATCCCAAAATATCTATCCTCCATAATCTTAACTGACAAAACCATTTAAAAGTCTACCCATAAATGAATTCTTATTTTCTTAGAGATTTTAGTTAAATTTCAGAGTTAAATGCCTTCTCATCTAGGAATTCCTGGTTAGATCTTTTCATTTAACAAGTCAAATAGCTCTACTTTCAGATGCATTTGACATTGTAAATTATGGTTAACCATGCCTATCATTTCAAACAAGAGGTTTGGCTGGCCATGATGCAGTTACTAACATCTTGACCAGAAAAGCAAGAAAAAGCAGGATATTGTCACTAGAGAACTTAACTAAACTTTTTATTATAGTTCATTTTATACCCTAAGATTTAATTTGTAAATATATATACCTACATGTATATTTGCTATAAATGTGAAATTAGTGAGTTATAAAATATGACCTTTAACTTTAAATGCTGAAAGTAACATTTTTAAGCAGAGATTACCTAAGAAATCCTGAATTAAGTTTTAAAAAAATGTTGAAAACATTCATAAATGTAGTTTAAATCAGGAAGAATAAATACAATTTAAAGTTTGGATATGGTCCATAAATCTTTTTACTAATAAATAATTAGATTCATAAAGAGATATTTCTGACTGCTTAGTAAAATCCAAATGAAAACATTTAAAATACAATTGCTGCAGATTGGATTAAGATGGTGTAATAGAAGGATGGAGTTCAACTTCCTCTCCCAAAAAACAAAAAAACTACAACCAAATGCCGAGCAATCTTCAACCAAATGGACTGTAAAATTCCAAAAAAGATATTCTGCTCCAGAAGACAAAGAGGAGACCACATCATGAGGTAGGAGGGGCGATTACATATAGAAGCAACCCCATACCTCCCGGGTGGGAAGCCCCACAGACTGGAAAGTAACTATCACAGAGACTCAGCTACAGGACTGAGAGTTCTGAGCCCCACGTCAAAACCCCATGTCTGGGGATTGGGCATAGGAGAAAGAGCCCCCAGAGCATCTGGCATTTAAGGCCAGCGGGGTTTGTGTGCAGGAGCTCCACAGGACTGGGGGAAACAGAGACCCCATTCTTCAAAGGCACACACAGACTTTCACGTGCACTGAGTCCCAGGGCAAAGCAGTCTCCATAGGAATCCGGGTGGAAACTGACTGCAATTCTTGGAGGATCTCCTGGGAAAACAGGGGTGAGTGTGCCTTGTTGTGGGGGAAGGGCATTGGAGGTGAAGCTCTCAGGGACATTCAGCAGCCTGCATTTCTCTGGAGGTGGCCATCACTGGGAAACTCTAGTCCCTCCTATCAGGGCTGAGAAGCCCCAGGCCAAACAATAATCCAGGTGGGATCACAGCCCCACCCATCAGTAAACAGGCTGCCTAAAGACCCCTCAGGCACACAGCCAGCCTCCAGTCTCATCCAGAGACAAAGCCCCACCCATCAGAGGGAGAGGAATCAACCCCACCTACCAGTGAGCAGGCCTCACTCCCTCCCATCAGGAAGCCTACAGCAAGCCCACTCCATACCAACTTCAGCCACAGGGGAGGCAAATACCAGAACTAAGAGAGGCTACAACTCTAGCTCACCACACCAAAAACCTATAAAAATGAAAAGACAGAAAACTGTAACTCAGATAAGGGAGAAAGAGAAAAGCCCAGAAAAACAGCTCAGTGAAGAGGAGCCTCCCAGAAAGAGACTTTAGACTGCTGATGCTGAAGACTATGCAAGGCACTGGAAATAGACTGGAGGCAAAGATTGATAATTTACAGGAAACACTGAGCAAAGAAATACAAGATGTAAAAAATAAACAAAGAGAGATGCAAAATACAATAACTGAAATAAAAAATTCATTAAAAGCAGCCAACAGGAGGCAGAAGAACGAATTAGTGAGGTGGAGGACAGATTAGTGGAAATCACCAATGCAGAAGAGATATAAGATTGAAAGGAAATGAGCAGAGTCTCAGAGAACTCTGGGATAATGTTAAATGCAAGAACATCCGTATTACAGGGGTGCCAGAGGAAGAAGAGAGAGAGAAGGGGACAGAAAAAATAATCAAAGGAATAATAGCCGAAAACTTCCCTAATATAGGAAAGGAGCCACTCAGTCAAATCCAGGAAGCGCAACAAGTACCATATAAAATAAAGCCAAGGAGGAACATCCCCAGATGCATATGAATCAAAATAACCAAAACTAAAAACAAAGAGAAAATACTGAAAGCAGCTAAGGAAAAGAAACAAATGACATACAAGGGAACCCCAATAAGGTTATTAGCAGATTTTTCAGCTGAAACTCTGCAGGCCAGAAGGGAGTGGCATGATATACTTAATGTGATGAAAGGGAAAAACTTCCAACCAAGATTGCTTTACCCTGCAAGGCTCTCATTCAGATTTGAAGGAGAGATCAAAACCTTTACAGATAAGCAAAAGCAAAGAGATTCCTGCAACACCAAACCAGCTTTACAACAAATCCTAAAGAAACTACTCTAGACAGCAAAGAAAAGGACACAACCAGAAACAAAAACACCACAAATGACAAGGCTCACCAATACAGGCATATATACAATAAAGATACTAAATCATCCGTGCACAATTATGCTACCAAAGTCAGAAATCATGAGAAGAGAGCACAAATGCAGGTCACTGGAGAAACACATGCAATTAAGAAACCAACAACTTAAAACAATCTCATTTATATATAGACTCCTATATCAAAACTTCAGGGTAACTGCAAACCAAAAATCTACAATTGATACACAAACAAATAAGAAAAATCAACTCAAATACAACCTTAAAGATAGTCATCTTGTGAGAGGAGACAACAAGAGAATAAGGGAACAAAAAAAGAGCAACAAAAACCCCAAACAGTTAATACAATGGCAATAAGAACATATATATCAATAATAACCTTAAATGTTAATGGACTGAATGCCCCAACCAAAAGACATAGACTAGCCAAATGGATACAAAAACAAGACCCATATATATGCTGTCTTCAGGAGAGACACTTCACTTCTAGAGACACATACAAATTGAAAGTG
Source organism: Catagonus wagneri (assembly GCA_004024745.2). NCBI lineage: Eukaryota > Metazoa > Chordata > Mammalia > Artiodactyla > Tayassuidae > Catagonus > Catagonus wagneri. The sequence goes on along the minus strand of PVHT020000141.1, from coordinate 33,695,663 downwards.
AGTGGATGGAAGAAAATATTCCATGCAAACGGGCATCAAAAGAAAGCCGGAGTAGCAATACTCCTATCAGACAAAATAGACTTTAAGATGAAGAACATTTTAAGAGACAAGGAAGGGTACTACATAATGATCAAAGGATCAATCCAAGAAGAACATATAACAATTTTAAATATCTATGCACCCAACATAGGATCACCACAATATATAAGGCAACTGCTAATAACCTTAAAAGGAGAAATCAACAATAACACAATCATAGTGGGGGACTTTAACACCCCACTTACAGCAATGGACAGTTCATCCAGACAGAAAATCAGTAAGGAAACACAAGCCCTGAATGAAGCATTAGATCAGATGGACTTAATAGATATTTATAGAACATTCCATCCAAATGCAACAGAATACACATTCTTCTCAAGTGTTCCTGGAACAATCTCAAAGATTGATCACATCCTGGCCTACAAATCAAGCCTCAGTAACTTTAAGAAAATTGAAGTCATATCAAGCATCTTCTCTGACCACAATGCTATACGACTGGAAACCAACAAGAAAAAAATGGCAAAAAATACAAACACGTGGAGACTAAACAACATGCTACTAAACTACCAATGGATCACTGAAGAAATCAAGAAGGAAATTAAAAAATACCTAGAAGTAAATGACAACAAAGATACGATACTCCAAAACCTCTGGGATGCAGCAAAAGCAGTTCTAAGAGGAAAGTTTATAGCAATACAAGCCTACCTCAGGAAACAAGAAAAAGCTCACATAAACAACCTAACATTACATCTAAAGCAGCTAGAGGGAAGAAATGAAGACACCTAAAGTTAGCAGAAGAAAAGAAATCATAAAGATCAGAGCAGAAATCAATGAAACAGAAAAAAGAAAACCACAGAAAAGATCAATGAAACTAAAAGCTGGATCTTTGAAAAAATCAACAAAATTGATAAACCCTTAGCCAGACCTATCTAGAAAAAAAGAGAGAGGACACAAATCAATAAAATTAGAAATGAGGAGTTCCCTTCGTGGCTCAGTGGTTAACGAATCCGACTAAGAACCATGAGGTTGCGGGTTCGATCCCTGGCCTTGTTCAGTGGGTTAAGGATCCGGCGTTGCCGTGAGCTGTGGTATAGGTTGCAGACGCGGCTCGGATCCCACATTGCTGTGGCTGTGGTGAAGGCCGGCAGCTACAGCTCCTGTTAGACCCCTAGCCTGGGAACTCCACATGCCGCAGGTGTGGCTCTACATAAAAGGTAAAAAGACCCCCCCAAAAAAAAAGAAATGAAAATGGAGAGGTAACAACAGACATCACAGAAGTACAAAGGATCAGAAGAGACTACTATATGCAACTATATGACAATAAAATGGAAAACCTAGAAGAAATGGACAAATTCTTAGAAAAGTACAATCTCCCAAGACTAAATCAAGATGAAATAGAAAATATGAATAGACCAATCACAAGTTCTGAAATTGACACTGTGATTAAAAAACTTCCAACAAACAAAAGTCCAGGACCAGATGGCTTCACAGGTGAATTCTATCAAACATTTAGAGAAGAGCTAAGGCCTATCCTTCTGAAACTCTTCCAAAAAACTGCAGAAGAAGGGACAGTCCCAAACTCATTCTATGAGGCAACCATCACCCTGATACCAAAACCAGACCAAGATACCACAAAAAAGGAAAATTACAGGCCAATCTCACTGATGAACACAGATGCAAAAATTCTCAACAAAATACTAGCCAACTGAATCCAACAATACATTAAAAGGATTGTACAACACGAGCAAGTGGGATTTATCCCAGGGATGCAAGGATTCTTCAATATCCACAAATCAATCAGTGTGATACACCACGTTAACAAACTGAAGAATAAAAACCATATGGTCCTCTCCATAGATGCAGAAAAAGCCTCTGACAGAATTCAACACCCACTTCTGATAAAAACCCTTCAGAAAGTGCGCAGAGGGGGAACCTACCTCAACATCATAAAGGCCATCTATGACAAAACCAGAAATCACAGTATTCTCAATGCTGAAAAGCTGAAAGAATTCCCCCTGAGATCAGGAACAAGACAGGGATGTCCACTCTCACCACTACTATTCAACACAGTTCTGGAAGTCCTAGCTACAGCAATCAGAAAAGAAAACGAAATAAAAGGAATCCTAATTGGGAACGAAGAAGTAAAACTATCACTATTTGCAGATGCCATGATACTATACCTAGAGAATCCTAAAGACTCTACCAGGAAACTGTCAGAGCTCATCAATGAATTTGGCAAAGTTGTAGGATACAAAATTAATACACAGAAATCAACTGCATTTCTATATACTAACACTGAAAGATCAGAAAGAGAAATTAGAGAAGCAATCCCGTTTACCATCACATCAAAAAGAATCAAATACTTAGGAATAAACCTGCCTAAAGAGATAAAAGACCTGTATTCTGAAAATTATAAGGTGCTGATGAAAGAAATCAAGGATGACATGAATAGGTGGAAATATACACCATGCTCTTGAATTGGAAAAGTCAATATTACCAAAATGACTATACTATCCAAGGGAATCTACACATTCAATGCAATGCCTATCAAATTACCAATGACCTTTTTCAAAGAACTAGAACAAAATAGTTTAAAGTTTGTTTGGAAGCACAAAAAACCCAGAATAGCCAAAGACATCCTGAAAAAGAAAAATGGAGCTGGAAGAATCAGGCTCCCTGACTTCAGACTCTACTACAAAGCTACAGTCATCAAAACCATATGGTACTGGCACAAAGACAGAAATATAGATCAGTGGAACAGGAGAGAAAGCCTAGAATTAAATCCACGCATCTATAGTCAACTAATCTATGACAAAGGAGCCAAGAATACACACTGGGGAAAAGACAGCCTCTTCAGTAAGTGGTACTGGAAAAACTGGACAGCTACATGGAAAAAAATGAAACTAGAACACTTCCTAACACCATGCACAAAAATAAATTCAAAATGGATTAAAGATCTAGATATAAGACCAGATACTAGAAAACTCTTAGAGGAAAACACAGGCCAAACACTCTCTGACATAAATGATAGCAACATCTTTTCAGATCCACGTGTCAGAGTAAGGACAATAAAAAGAGAAATAAACAAACGGGACTTAATTAAACTTCAAAGTTTCTGCACAGCAAAGGAAACCCTAAACAAAACGAAAGAAAACCCACAGAATGGGAGAAAATATTTGCAAATGAATCAACTGACAAGGGACTCATCTCCAAAATTTACAAACACCTCCTACAGCTCAATACCAAAGAAACAAACAACCCCATCCAAAAATGGGCAGAGGATCTAGGCAGACAATTCTCCACAGAAGACATGCAGATGGCAAATAAACACATGAAAAGATGTTCAACATTGCTACTCATCAGAGAAATGCAAATCAAAACCACTATGAGGTACCACCTTATACCAGCCAGAATGGCCATCATCAAAAAGACTACAAACAATAAGTGCTGGAGAGGGTGTGGAGAAAAAGAATCCCTATTACACTGCTGGTGGGAATGCAAATTGGTGCAACCACTGTGGAAAACAGTATGGAGAGTCCTCAGAAAATTCAAAACAGAATTACCATTTGATCCAGCAATCCCACTCCTGGGCATCTATCCAGAGGAAACCATGACTCGAAAAGACACATGTACTCCAGTGTACATTGAAGCTTTCTATGCAATAGCCATGTCATGGAAACAACCTAAATGCCCATTGACAGAGGAGTGGATGGGGAAGATATGATACATACACACAATGGAATATTACTCAGCCATTAAAAGGAACGAATTACCAACATTTATAGCAACATGGATGGACCTAGAAATTATCATGCGAAGTGAAACCAGTCAGACAATTAGACAACAACACCCAAAGCTACCGCTTACATGTGGAAACTAAAAAAGACACAATGAACCTTCTTACAGAACAGACAATGACTCACAGACTTTGGAAAACCTTGGTTTTTCAAATAAGACAATCTGGGGGGTGGGGGGATGCACTGTGGGTTTGGGACATAAATCTATCAAATTGACGTGTGATGATTTTTGTACACCTATAATTGAAATAAAATTCATTGTTATAAAAATAAATAAGTAAAATACAACTGCTTAAATAACTGATTATCAGTCTTATATTTGCAATAACACCACATATTATAAGAAATATCACATGGTTGGAGTTCCCATCGTGGCACAGTGCAAACGAATCTGACTAGGAACCATGAGGTTGCGGGTTCGATCCCTGGCACTGCTAGTGGTTATCGGTCCAGCGTTGCCATGAGCGGTGGTGTAGGTTGCAGACTCAGCTTGGATCTGGCATTGCTGTGGCTCTGGCGTAGGCTGGCAGCTATAGCTCCGATTAGACCCCTAACCTGGGAACTTCCATATGCCATGGGTACGGCCGTAAAAAGACCAAAAAAAAAAAAAAAATCACACGATCAATAACTCAAGTTGAACATGAATTTCAACTAATATCAAATGAATACAAGTTCACTGACAATTTATTTACAATAGATCCAATACTGCCATTGCCACAGATTTAATTAAACATAACCATACTGACTGACTCAAAAATTGTACGTGGGCAGTTCAGTCAAGGTAATGTAATCTACTTGAAGTGATGGTAGAACAAATCTATACACAAGAGAGTCAAACATTTAAATTAATGGCATTATTGCAACTTGAAGAACACTGATTATTCTCCCTCTAATCTGCTCGATATCCAGCTTTCCCCCCATGTCTTTCTTTTTTCTCAACTTTTGGAAGGCATTTCCCCAGGATTATCAAAGCAAGGTTGAAAGATCTAATAACTACCTAACAAAAAATACACATTCACAGGGGAGTTCCCTGATGGTCTAGTGGTTAGGACTCAGTGCTTTCATTGCCGCAGCTGGGATCTGGTCTGGAAACTGAGATCCCTCATCAAGCCACTGCATGCCGCAACCAAAAATAAAAAAATAATAAAAATAATTAAATAAAACCCATAAATTTTAAAACAAAAAAAGAAAGAAAAAGAAGTAGAAAAGAAAATACCCACAGAGATGCCTCTCTCTTACCTTCAGACAAACAAGGTAAAGAAACACCAGAGGAGTTTCTGTTGGGGTGCACCGGGATTGGCCGTGTCTCTGCAGCACCAGGATGCTGGTTTGATCCCTGGCCTGGCACAGTTAAAGGATCTGGTGTTGCCACAGCCACAGGTTGCAATTGTGGCTTGGATCTGATCCCTGGCCAAGGAACTACATATTGCTTGGGGCAGCCACAAAAGGAAAAAAAAATTCACCAGAAAAAAAAATTTTCTGAGAGACCACAGGTGTCTTTTTCAGGGAATTTAACTGAAGGAGTTACCTAAGTTTATTCAAACTAAAAAAAAAAAAAAAAATTAAAAAAATCAGATTACAAGAAAATGCCAAAACAATCTATAGAACATTAATCTACATTTGCTACACTCAAAAACTTATTTTTCTGGAGTTCCCTTAGTGGCTCAGTGGTTAACGAATCCGACTAAGAACCATGAGGTTGCGGGTTCGATCCCTGGCCTTGCTCAGTGGGTTAAGGATCTGGCGTTGCCGTGAGCTGTGGTGTAGGTTGCAGACACGGCTCGGATCCCGCGTTGCTGTGGCTGTGGTGAAGGCCGGCAGCTATAGCTCCTGTTAGACCCCTAGCCTGGGAACCTCCATATGCCGCGGCTGCGGCTCTACATAAAGGCAAAAAGACAAAAAAAAAAAAAAAAAAAAACTTATTTTTGTATTTCTATAAAAACACCTAATTATTAGCTTCAAATCATTATTTTCACAATTTCTGACTAAATCTCCCAAAGGATTAGAGTTTGCTATTTCAGTTTTTCCTGCTGTTTTAATTAAAACTATCTATTCATTATCCCAACACACTTGATCCTATAACAGAAGTCTCTTCAGTTTTATCACTTTATTAACTGCTCTGTTGACCCTCTAAATGAAATAAAATTGCTTCCTGGTATTATTCAAATTTTAATATTTTTGAATATTAAAAATAATTTTATATATTTTAGGTAAAATGTAAGTATAAGTTTATGTACAAATTTCCACAAGTCCATTTCCCACTCTCTTGAAAATTATTTCCATATAAAGTTGAGTGATTTAAAAATAAAAAAGGGCTGTACACTGACCTCAGACTTGTTCTAACAGAAGGCAAAGTGTGAACTTAAATTTTACTTTTTTTCTCTTTTATTAAGTCTAACAGATTGCACTAAAGTGATTCTTTACTGCTAATATATGTAAATGTGACTCTGGAAGATTATTAATAGCCAATAATATGATTCAAATCCAGAATTAATTTAATATAATGACCCCATATTTCTATCATTTCTGAGACAAGTTCAGTAACACAGTATGTTAGTCACTTAAATCCAGAAAAAACGTGACATGTGGTATTTAACAACTATGATTAAAGGTACCTCTTAGATAACTGTTCTAAATGCATATAGTCCAGGCAATTATACCTTTTTCATAATAAACACTGAAGGAAAATACTGAAGTTACCTTGCCCAACAAGGCTAAACACATTTTGACATCAACTTAACAGGGAAAAAAATAGCTAAGATCCTCAGTGACAAAAATTAACATGACACCACAAATTATATTTATTTGTACATAAAATATTGCTAATAAAAGCGAAAACATTTTCAGAAAGCAAACTTATGACAATATCTTATGTGCTATTAGGAACACATAAGAGTTTCTGGTCTAGGCTAGAAAATACATGCCAGGAATTTGACTATATTGAGCAAAGTAGTCTGGTCTCTAGACAAAAGCTCAGACCCACCCTAAACACTGTACCTCAAAACACCGTTGACCCTAAAACATCGCTTGATATTTTCAACTCTGAGAATACTTCACTTTAATCCCAGAACCCACCCATAGGTGACTAAAGCCAGAAGAACAGATTATGCTGGATACTAAAAATCTTTTATTATAATTTTTTAAATTGGCTGTCCTATCAGTGGGATTATGAGTATTGTTCTACTGTTGGTCTACTTTTATTACTAGAGTTGATAAGAAACAGTATGAAAATACACATCAGAAAAATCTACTTTTGAAAATATTCCATCTGAAGTATTAAAATTCAAGCAAAGTACCCCAAGTTAAAAAAAGATACTTTTATTTACTTTGAGGAACACATATTTGCTTTTTAGAGGGTATAACTTTTCAAAACTGCTATACAAAATTACCTTTATAAAAATAAAATGCTCAGTGACAGAATCTAGGTGTTGGGCATACATGTAGTCACTATACAATTTTTAGCTTTGCTGTATATTTAAACACTTTTCTAACAAAATGTTGACAGAAAACACTAACTAACTCATAGCTAACCCAGCAGCACATCTTTACAACATATATATATATATATACACATATATATATACATATATATATATATATACATATAATGTGAAGTTTGAAAATAAATTCAGAAAAAACTCAAGTATAATTTACAGTTCTGTAATTCTATTTACTGGAGCTTTACCTAATCTTCACCTATTCATTTCATGACCAAAACTGTTTCCAAAATACTTTACTAAATGTTCCTTCCTTTTTGAAAACTTTTCTGAATTACTTCTCATACCAGCTGAATGACTGCAAGGATTGCAAGAGAATAGAGTCTCACTTTTTCCTGATCAAATCTTAATGTAATCCATTATTCACTTTAAGAGCTGATATTATGGACAATTTCTGAGAACAAGTCAGTCAAAAGACTATTCCTGCCAACATCATATGCTGTCACTTACATGTGGAATCTAAAAAAGAGACAATGAACTTTTTTGCAGAACAGATACTGACTCACAGACTTTGAAAAACTTATGGCTTCCAAATGAGAAAGGTTGGGGGCTGGGAGTTTGGGATGGAAATGCTATAAAACTGGATTATGACGATCACCATACAACTATAAATGTAATAAAATTCATTGAGTAATAAAAAATAAAAAATAAAAATAACTAATTTTAAAAATTATGCAAATAAAACAGATCACTATTAAAAAAAGACTATTCTTGGAAGAAGAAAGATGAAGATATTAATAAATTATTTTTAAAAATAACCCTTTGGTGACACTTCTAAAGTCCCCATATCAACTTTTGGCTCATAATGGAGGACAGAACATACACGTTTCCGTCTTTCCCTTTCTGACCTCTTACACTACAAATAACAGGGTGTGGAGTGTAATCACACTGACGATAAATAAACACGAGCGCTAGGACGGAGTCCCCATCATGGCTCAGCAGAAACAAATCTGATTAGCATCCCTCAGAATGCAGGTTCGATCCCTGGCATCACTCAGTGAGTTAAGGATCCAGCTTTGATGTGAGCTGTGGTGTAGGTCACAGATGTGGCTTGGATCTGGTGTTGCTGTGGTATAGGCCAGCGTTTACAGTTCCAATTCAACCCCTAGCCTGGGAACCTCCATATGCCGCAGATGCAGCCCTAAAAAGACAAAAAAAAAAAAAAAAAGAAAAATCAGTGCTAGGAGGCATTACAAATATGAGAAATATAAAGCACAGGGTTTTCAACTGCTCTATCACTCATGATACTAAGAGGAAGGAAGGAAAAAATGGTCTACTTAAGGATGATAATGCCAATAGTAGTAACAATGACAGAGAACATTTACTGAGCACTAAAGTGGTAGGCACTATTTTAAGTGTGTTCTATGTATTAGGTTATGTAATTCTCATACCAAAACCATGACTATATTATTCTCTTCATTGTAAAAAAGCAATTGAAGCACACAGAACCTAATAGAACTAATAAGCTCACACATCTTGTAATGCATCACAACAAGATATACAGAGTCCATGCTCTTAACCCTTTTATCCCTTTTACACCAGAAATACCCAGAGGTTGTCACAGGAGTTCCTTAGTCACTGCTGCATACTGGCCACACTGGCTGAAGTCTGCTGTCATTTTTCTGATGCCACACAGCATTTCAGGATTCTTGGAGAAGCAGATTTCTTATTATCAAATGAAAGGGCAAGCAATTACATTTAATTATTTATTACAAATATCATTGATAATGGAGATTTTGTGGCTATACTGTGAAATCAGAAGACAAAGATAGGGGATATACTATTTATTCCAAATACAAATTAAAAAAAAAAAGCTGAAAAGTCTCTGAATCCAACTTTAACAACTTAATAACTGAACTCAATATTTCACTAGTCAGTACATAGTTGATCCTCATTTATTCACGTGTTTTGTATCTGTGAATTCACCTACTCCCCCAAATAATTTATAAATCCCAAATCAATACTAGTAACACTTTTGCAGTCATCTGAGGCATGTGCAGAGTGGCAAAAAATTTTAGTCTCAACTAAGGCAGAATGAGACAACACCCTCCCTTCTTGCTCTTTTCACATATTTAGTACCATGCTCTTTCCATTTCATGCTTTTTGTGGTGATTTGCTGTCTGAAAGGGCCCCAAAACATAGTGCTGAAGTGCTGTTTACTTATCCTAAATGCAAGGAGGCTCTTATGTGCCCCAAGAAAACATATGTGCTATTTAAGCTCTCTTCAGGCATGAGTTATAGTGCTGCTGGCCATGGGTCCAATGTTAATGAATTAACAGTATATATTACATAAGGTATTTTAAACAAAAACATAAACATGGTTATGCATTCATCTGTTGACAGAGGCTTATAGGAACCAAACCCTGTGTTTCCCTTAGGAACAATGGTTCAGTTTTCACTAATTCAATGTCAGTGGCAATGTTAAAGACGTATCACTACAAATAATGAGAACTGACTAAATTTCTTTTTCTAACCATCTGATAAATCTTCCTGAGATGAACAGAGTTAGCAAAATTAATCTGATTTCCAAGACAGCCTTACTGAAAACATTAAATTTCATAACCATCAAATAACTATTAAACATTCATTATTTTAAAGATGCAGTCCATGATTCCTAGATTTACAGTATATTTACCACAACAACTGTTAATCAGAGGATATCACACATTCCCACTTAAGTTCTAATATTACTGTTAATGACATATTACATCTGTACTGTGCTTTACAATTTCCACAATGATGCATAGATTTTTATTTTATTTTTACAGAAGCTGTGAGACAGAGCAGCTTTTACTCTTAAGAGAACAATTAATCAAAAAAGAAAAACTGGAGGTTTCACATATAAGGAAGACCAAGATCACGGATTCTCAGGCTTACTTAACCCGCAGATACACTTAGAAATCACTGAAGTTTAAAAACTGAAATCCCCATTTTCCACTCTACATATGGTATTTTAAAAAGATGAAGTTTAGTCTATAAAAATATTAAGAAATCCATCAGTTCAAACACTACTAAATTACTTAGTTCCATAATCAAAGTTATTAATAGATACAATACATCTAAAAGAAAAATTGTAACTGGGGGGTGATGGCAGTTTGCAGCTATGTGAATAATTAATTTTTAAAACTTAAATAAGGACAGAAAAATGCAATTTAAATGAATACATAATTTCAAGAGGGTGAACAACACTCCACTGGGATTAATATCTTGTTTGCCAGTAACCACCACAATCCTGACCAATCTCAAGTTTTTTTAGTTCCAACTACATTATTAAAAATGCAAGTTCACAAAGAGTGGTATATTGCTTTAGCAATTATCTGCTCGGTATCTGGATACCCCTTAAACCACCTTTCCTGAAATAATTACTGCTTTCTATGCACAGTAGTCTATAAAATTGTTGACAAAGTATGCAATGACCCTTTCATTAGTTTCAAATGCTTATACATTAAAATACTAAAACATTTCCAAATAAAATATTATGAAACAGGAAGCATAAAATTCTCCGTTCCTTTTCCATCTTTTATCATTCTCTGAACCTAAAACTTTAATTAAAATTGTAATCTACCTACGCAGTTACAACCTTATCACTAGATTTTATACTCACAACAAGGAATTCCCAAATGTGTTAATAAATTTAAAGTTTTCTACTTCTTACGACTACCCAGCATTTTTTCTCATGCATTACACATGTAACCCACTTCTAACTGTTCACTTTCTTTCTCTTAGCCTTATGTGAAAGTTTCAACATTTCTCTGAATCTACAGTAAGGTTTTTATTTGATCGTAGATACCAGAAACAAAGAGAATTTAGTAACATTGCACAGCAGATAGAGAGGTGGTAGTGGTGGTGTTGAAAGAATTATGAACTAAAGAATAAGAGGACAATAATCTGGTTTTAGTACACTATTACTCACTACCATAATCTTACAAACTGTTATGGGTTGAACTGTGTCCCCCCATCCCCCATAAAAGATATGTCGAAGTCCTAAAGTATAGAACCTCAAAATATGACCATATTCATAAAGAGTCACAGCAGAAGTAGTTAGATAAGATGAGGTCATACTAGAGAAAGGTAAAACACCTTAATCCAATAGAGGGGTTACCATTGTGGAGTTCCCTCAGTGGAAACGAATCAAACTAGTATCAATGAAGATGTGGGTTCCAACCCTGGCCTTGCTCAGTGGGTCAGGGATCTGGCATTGCTCTTAGCTATGGTATAGCTCGCACACATGGCTCGGATCCTGCTTTGTTTTGGCTGTGGCCAGCAGCTGTAGCTCTGACTTGACCCCTAGCCTGGGAACTTTCATATGCCATGGGTGTGGCCCTAAAAAGAAAAACAAAAAAAGAAGATGCATTCACAAGCCAAGGAATGCCAAAGACTGCCTACAAACACTAGAGACGCAAGTAGAGTCTCTCCTAGAGGTTTCAGAGGAAGCATGGTTCTGCCCACACCTTGCTTTCAAGAACTTCTAGTCTCCAGAACTATGAGACAACAGATTTGTGTTTAAAGCCACCTAGTTTGTGGCACTTTGCTACAGCAGCCCCAAAGAACTAATACATCAACCTCTTGGAGGAGCAAAAAAAAAAAAAAAGCACCCTAAGAGTAAACAGACTTAAAATTGCCAAGGGAGTTCCTGCTGTGGCTCATCAGGTTATGAACCTGACTAGTATCCATGAGGATGCGGGTTCGACATCTGGCCTTGCTCAGTGGGTTAAGGATCTGGCATTGCCATGAGCTTTGGTGTCTGTGGCAGTTGCTGTGGCTGTAGCGTAGGCCAGCAGCTGCAGCTCCGGATTTGACCCATAGCCTGGGAACTTCCAAATGCCACCGTTGCAGCTCTAAAAAAAAATTACTGGTATATTTTGCCGTACAATGAAAATAAATTTTGATACAATTACAAATGAAGCTTTTCACTCCTGAAAATTCGTAGTTATTATTATTCCTCCAAAATGCAAAATGAAAATAAAATCCATGCTGTGCTTTCCAAAGTAACAACCTGAAATAAGATGTTAAAAAGGCCACTGCACAGTGTATTTCTAAAGTCTGAAAGTTTATACTACAGGAGGAAAAGAGAGATTAATGCAAAGTTATTATACTTCTGAGTGACATTTATGGCCAGCAAATTTTGAGCACTAGTTGAACATGCTACAATGATTTAATGTCTGTCAACTAAGAATTTCATGGACTCATATTCTCATAAATTTCAGAGCTGCAAAAAAACTTCAGAGTTTTAGTATTTCCCACTTCCTCGCTTTACAATGAAAAATCTGAGACCAGAAAAACCTAGATTTCTTCTGCTCCTAGCCAGATAATTGTTTATCACAAAAATGATTTTCTCTTATACAAAAGGTATAAGCATTTATTTCTAGGTCCTCCAGATCCAGGAGGAGTGGGGGTGTGAGGAATTATATATGCTGTACTACACTATGTCCCTTTATTGATATTGCCAGTGTATCAAATCAAAGATGAAGAAACCTGACAAGAATGGAAAACCAGAATGAAAAAGCCCTAATTGTCTTGCAATTAAAATGACTTCCTATGGGAGTTCCTGTCATGCCTCAGCGAAAACAAATCCAACTGGTATCCACGAGGATGCAGGTTCCATTCCTGGCCTCACTCAGTGTGTTAAGGATATAGCCTTGCCATGAGCTGTGGCGTGGGTCACAGACGCAGCTCGGATCTAGCGTTGCTGTGGCTCTGGCATAGGCCGGCAGCAACAGCTTTGATTAGACTCCTAGCCTGCAAACCTCCATATGTCACAGGTGCGGCCCTAAAAAATAAATAAATAAATAAACGAAATGACTTCCTCCTTCAAGCTCTTCAGAAGTTGCTTATTAAAAGGTGTAATAAAAGAACAAATATTAGAAACTGAAACAAAAGACAGAGCTGTCAGCTAAGACATAAAGTTTTAACTACCTATACTACCTGCCCATCCCCTTTTGGTCCTTTGGCTCAAAAGCTAATAATGAATGGATCATCCACAGACATGTGTTTGTGTGTACACACACAAATACACACATACATACATACACACACCACAACACACCCTAATAGATAAATAGTACACACACCATGTCTTTTATAGGTCAATAACACATGTAGATAGGTGAAAATACTAACTACATATGCAAATATGGGTGCTTGTGTGAGTATTAATGTATGCATATACATCACCAGAATATAGTCCTCTAAGAGAGACAGAAATATTTATTTTTGGGGTTTTTTTGTTTTGTTTGTTTTTGTATTTTTAGGGCTGCACCTGCAGCATACGGAGGTTCCCAAGCTAGGGGTTGAATCAGAGCCATAGCTGCCAACCTACAACACAGCCAAAGCAATGCCAGATCCAAGCCACGTCTGCAACCTACACAAGAGCTCACGGCTATGCCAGATCCTTAACCCGCTGAGCAAGGCCAGGGAGAGAACCTGTGTCCTCATGGACGCTAGTCATTTCTGCTAAGCCACGACAGGAACTCCAGAAATCTTTAAATATAAACAGTGTTCTTTACATTTTACTGGCGTAAAGTACTACTGTAATGTAACCTTTTATTATATTTGTTATTTCAGACTATTCATTTTAGAAGAAACAGCCAACAAAGTACCAAGAGCAAAGTAAATCAAAGTCCAATAGGCATGAATGAAACCAAAGCAAAGCCACTGTGGCAGTCATTATAATCCAGTGACTTTTTAGGTAGAAAGAGAAAGTAAAAAGTAAAGATACTGATGAAAGGAAATGGAGAAAAAAAGTAAGCTGAGCTCTCGAGTTGGAAGATGATGGATGACAACATGAGAGATGGGTTTCCTGTAACGAAGAAAATCTGCAGAGTAGGACTCAGTCCCCACAGTCAATCCCTCTCTTGAGAAAGGCAGGCTAGGTCCCCCATGCTCTGGCTATCAAAGCCCCCTTTTTAGTTGGGAGCTGAAAGACAAGGCAGGCCAGGGATCGAACCCACATCCTCACAGAGACAACATCATGTCCTTAACCCATTAAGCCACAATGGGAACTTCCCTTAGTACCCTCTTTTAAATTAGATCCAGACACTCCTGGCTCTATACTCATCTCCGTGTTTGTGCAGCAGTCCTCATAAAAGATCCGAATCGCTAGTTCTAAACTCATCTCTTCTGTGAACTGTTAAAGCTTTTCCAGGCTCTGGCCTCTAACAGAGAAAGAGATTTCTTTCTCTCTAGGTCCTTGGTTCTTCCCTCCTTTCATATTATCTCTCTTGATCATTAAATAAATATTTAAAGTATCAAGTACCTTCCATTTTAAAAAGAGAAAAAAATTTCAATAAAAAAAAAATTTCCTCTGCAGCTACAGGCCTCAGTCCCTCTCCTTTTCTCCTTAACCATACTTCATAAACAGTTGCCTCATCAGGCATCTCTAATCCTCCCTTCCCACTCACTTTTCACATCACTCCAATTTTTCACCTCCACTCCTTCCTTTCCAAAAACAATTTTGCAAATGTCACCTCTAAGAAGCCAAATCAACAAAACATTATTGAACCCTCAAATTACTTGACTTTTAGGTACTCCTGAAATACTATCTTTATAAGGTTTCCTTTATATATTTTTGTTTTCTTCCTACCTCTCAAGGCCTGTCCTTCTCAGTCTTATTTGCAGATGTAATCTCCTCTAATCAACCATTTAAAGATAACATTCCTCATAACTTCTCCCTACCCCCTTTATCTTCTCAGGTTACATTTACCTAAGTGAATTTACCCATACCTATTGCAATCTATATATCTAAAATTCTTAAATAATTATTTCCAGTCCAAACTGCTTCTCTGAGCTAGACTAGCAGCATTCCATACCCAATGAATGCCTCTCATGGAACTCAAACTCTGTGTAGAAATGAACTCAGAATCTTCCTAACTTAGCTCACCACAACCACAACCAATGAAAACAAAAACAAAACCTCTATTCCCACTTTGGTCTTGTTTTCCCATCCCAGACTATGACACCACATCCACCTGAATATGACCATCACATTGTTTTCGCTCAAAAGAAGACAATAATTAATTTTCCCCCTCCTACTATGTGAGTCCCCTACCTCACAGTGGAACAAAATAGAGCTGTCCTTAGAAATAAAATGAAAGTTTAATTCTGAAAACACTAATGTGACAGGAACACATGATGTATTCTATGGAGTCCACTTTGCCTAATAAATCTCACTCAGGGAATTTAAGAACAAGTAAATAAAAGCCATTGCCCATATGTGAAATTATGTAACTGGGAAAAAATGTTACATTCAATCCTTATCATTTGTTCTTCCTACAAGCAGTTAAAAGGAAGATACATGGTTCATTCATTTCAAAAGCTAAAATCAAACAATAAATAATGGTATGATCCAATTTTTATAACACTACTTGCCAGAGGATTTCAGTGATTAAGCACAATGCTGGCATTAAGATGAAAGGTGAAGAATGGAAGGACATTACCTGACAACTAATATAGATAAAAATGATAGTTCTGTATCATGGTTCCTTTGCAGCTACCAGGTTATCTTTCCAAAAGAAAATCTTGCTTGGAGCACTAGAAAGAACACTGGACTGGAGCCCGGGAGATCTGGACTTTTGCTCTGGCTCTGATCAAAAATGATTCAAGACCTGTGGCCAAATCACTAAAGCACTCCTTGATATACCTATGTGAGGGGCTAATGGTAGGTAAGTCCACAAAAGCCCCACCTCTTTTATGATGTACAGTTTAAACTAATAAATCTTCAGTTGGAAGTCTGAATGCAGGGCACTCACTAATAAAGAAATCAGAAGGTTATGTTTGCAGAGGTACATAAAAGTCTGACAGATTTGAATAATGCCAATAAGCATTCATTTAAGAGTTAAAATGCAAAAACAAGAGAAAATAACAAAAACTACAAGCAGGAGGCACATATATTCAATACTCTATACCATCATATTTCCTTTTGTCAGGTTCCCCCCCCCCAAATTTGCTATATCAGTCAAAACCTGCTTCAGTTACTCTTAAGTCCCACTAGAAAACACTTTATCCAAACAGAGAAAACGGAAAATATGATATTGAGAAAAATTCTACTAGCTATTTTCTTTCCTTTTATATCTGTAAAATCAAGTTCGCATGTAACTTCTGAATCCATTTTTGGCAGCTACAAAACAATTATAGAAATCTAACTAAAACACTGCCAATTCTAACAATTTTTACACCACGGTGAGGAAATTTTTCAATCTGATAGAAATATTAAATACCTGCACAGTTTCTGCAGATAATCCTTCTTTTAGTAGTAATATCAGTAACAGACAATTACTGAAGGCACACAAAAAAATTGGGGGCAGGTAGACATACCCAGAAATACATGAATATCCCTTTGACTTCTTCTACAGCCGAGCATATCAACCACTACCATTATTTTAAAAAGAAATCAGCTAAAAGCAGCCACCTCAAAAAAACAATCTTTCAAGGAGCTCCCTGGTGGCACAGCAGGTTAAGGACCTGATGTGACTGCTATGACTCAAGTCACTGCTGTGGCTCGGATTCGATACCTGGCCAGGGAACTTCCGCATGCTGCAAGTGCAATCAAAAAATAAAATAAAATAAAATAAAATCCTTCAAAATTATAAAGGATAGGGCACACACGAAGTAGTAATATAATAATATGTTATCCTAAGATACCTAAAATTGACCCTTCTATTGATTTCTTTAAATCAAAATACGAATTATATAGGGAAATACATATTAATAATACAAAATAATATAATCTACCACAAGTATGTATCTTCTAGTGATTGCACCACTACCATACCAGAAGTAATACTGTGGTAGACTTTCATCTTACTCAGTTTCTAACTGGGAAAACATTACCATGATCCAGAAAGCATAAAAAATAGAAGTGACGGGAAACCCATTATAACAATGAATCTGGCTAGAACTTATCAGAAAGAAATATTTTTGATATCAAAATACAAATATACTAAGAAGACAATTAATGATGAGTAAAAAAATAAACTGCAAAACTTAAGTTGTATTTTTATAATAAAAAAGCATTTATATGAGTTCCCGTCATGGCTTAGCTGTTAACGAACCTGACTAGTAGCCATGAAGACACGGGTTTGATACCTGGCCTTGCTCAGCGGGTTAAGGATCCAGTGTTGCCATGAGCTGTGATGTAGGTCACCGGCACGGCTCGGATCTGGCATTGCTGAGGCTGTGGTGTAGGCTGGCAGTTGCAGCTCCGTTTGACCCCTAGCCTGGGAACTTCCATATGCCCAGAGTGCAGCCCTAAAAAGACATACAAAACACACACACAGAGCATTTTATAAAGTAGCTAAGGGCCAATGTCCTTTATAAATACCACCTTGCAAATCTAGATATCAACGAATCCTTAAAACAATGCTTCTTACATTGCCTAAATATATAAGCACTAGGCACACACTTTAGCAGAAGTCAGAAGAATTTTCACAATCAACACTTTAGTAGAAATCAATACCAAAAGGAAGAAATTTAAATTTGCTCACTAATTTCAAGAAAGTTTATATACAGTAAACAAAAGCAATATGATAATTTAATATCACACAGTGGCTCAATAGATAAATGGTAGAAAAGATCATTTATTTTTCAGATACTTATTTTGTAATGTGCCCAATCTCTCAACATCAAAAATGTTACATGCCTAAGGAAAACATCACACTAGTATTAAGTTAATTACTGAGGAAAACTAGGGATAGGACATTCTTTCAAAAGGAGGAGGCAGATAAGAAAATGTCAAGAGCTGACTAAAAGAAGTAACTACTTCTTTTACCTTATGCAAATGGTACAAAATAATCAGCTTTAGCACTGCTATAGTATTTAATGCATCAAGACCCAATGTTATCCAACTAATTTTGTATTTCCACTGGAAAATAAAACAAATCATAGCCTAATCTGATGAGGAAAAAGTACTATGTGACTAAATGACTGTCAAAGAGATATGCTCATAATCTATCAAAATTTTTTTTCAAACTTCGCTCTCAATATATTAAACCATCACCTCTCAGTAACTGTTAATGTTTGCTTATAAGAACCTGACCTACCTTAAGCATGTCCAGTGCTCTTTGACCTGCTTTAAGTACCCCTTCTACCCAACAAAAAGCCACTGAGGAATTCCCTCCCACTCTACTATCCTACTCACCACAGAAGACTGCCATAGCCAGGCCAAAGCTATTGCTCAGCTAGAACCCAGAGCTGCCCCCGGCATTCCCCTTAGTGGCTTAGAACTGGGATGCTTTTCCTTACACAATCAGGGCTGCAGTACTCACCCCTGGACCTGAGCTGGAACTAAAAACGCACTTTCCACCAGCAGTCAGCTTCTGCGCATACAAACAAAATGTCCACGGCCACCTTAACAACTACTTACAAGACTAGGGCAGTAGAGCAGTTATGAGCATGAGCTGTGGAGACAGTATGACTCAGTTCAAATCTTGGTTCCAACCTTATACCAACTGTATGATCCTAGGCAATTATTTTCTCTCCATGCCTCAGTTTTTTCTTCTGAAAGTGAGAATAACATCCACAAGGCTGATGTGAGACTTGGAAAATATTTGGCAAAGTAATTATTCAGTAAATTTCAGAACTATTTGCAAAGCAACCAGACAAATTACATGTAGAAAAATAAAGCCCTTACACAAAATAACTGCCTGTCTGGTACAGCAATCACATATGTCTATACTGTAGAGACCCATGATGTCATAACTGGTGATTTTATCACTAAGGCCAAAGCTTAAACTGATTAGATCTTGACACCTGTCAAGTTCTACTTTAAAAAGTCAGACTATAGACTACTCAGAATACAAAATACTCTATTTCTTTGGTTTTATTTTTAGTGTATCTTGGGGAATAAACCCAAAATGATTTGTCATCCCTAAATAAGCTTGGATAAAGACTTAAGACTCCATTCACTACAGTAGCCACTAGCCACATGAGGTTATTAAAATTTAAAATAAGTAAAACTAGGGAGGCATAAATTGAGAATTTGGGTTTAATAGACACACCGTATAAAATAAACAAGGACCTGCTACTGTATAGCACGAGGAACTATATTCAATATCTTGTGATAAGCACTGTAAATAAACTACAATAAAATGAATTAGAAAAAATACATGACTGAATCACTTTGCTAGTACACCTGAAGCACTATAAATAAACTACAATACAAGGAATTAGAAAAAATACATGATTGAATCACTTTGTTAGTACACCTGAAGAACTGTAAATAAACTATACTTCAATAAAATAAGTAAAATTAAAAGACAAATTCTAATCCTCATTTGTACTGGCCACCTTTGAAGCACTCAGTTCCCACGTGTGGCAGATCAAACATTTCAACCACTGTAGAAAGTTCTTTTGGACAACACTGCTGTAGACAGAGCCTCACAGCAGCACCACTGCCCTTAAGGCCTCCACTCACCATCCTGCCTCCCAGAGAGTGGTGGCACAATAACACATTGACACAGCGCACCTCCAGAGGTCCACTGGATTAACTCATTCCAGCTCCAATTTCCAGTTCCTCATCAGAACTTGCCCAATAGCTACTTGCCCAAATATTTCCAAGAGTAAAGGGAAAAAAGAGATGATCAATTTTGACTTCGTTATTAACAGTTTTACTTAGTACACAGTTTTACTTCACAGTTCCACTTCCTCTCCTTTCCCCCAGTTCATACTATTCTAAAATAAAAGTACTAATGAGGTTTGTCTGCCAATGGGAGTAACAGGTGCAATTAAGTAGCTGTGTGGGAAACAGGCTGGCTACCTTTCTCCCCAGGCCATACCACCTACTGTCAAGACATGAAAAAGGACAAGTAAGCAAGCTGTTTCAATTTGACTCAAGTACTCTGAAAACCAAGAGTGCCTTCTTTTCTTTTTCTCATCATCTTCAAAGATGTGGTAGGCAAATTATAATTCCACACTTATGAAACCACCACAAACTGTTAGAAAAGATAGGAATATAAACCCTCTTGCCAAATCTGGGTCAAGGGAGTTTTTTAACAACTTTGAAGTACTGGAAGATGAAAGAGTACTGCCTCAAAAGTTACCCGCTCAGAGCTGCCTCAAGCTAAATTAGTTCATTGTTTCCTAACATTGCCAATGCAGTATCCTGCAGAGTAATTTTGTTCTGCAACTGTGAAAATGTTTAAGTACTTTTAGTAGTATCTTACAACAAACATTATTCTTTCAACCATCAGTCTTCTCTGAAGTATTAGAGGGCCCCAAAGGGTTTCTAACCAGTATTCTTATTGACAAAAGACAACTGTTTTGAAGTCGGGTTGCCTTAATCATAAAACAAAGACCCAGAGAAAAGAAAAGACCCAGAGAGGGTTGCCTGATTTAGCAATTAAAAACACAAGGTGTTCTCTCAGAATTATTTTTTACAACTGCATACAAAT
Organism: Catagonus wagneri; assembly: GCA_004024745.2. Taxonomy (NCBI): domain Eukaryota; kingdom Metazoa; phylum Chordata; class Mammalia; order Artiodactyla; family Tayassuidae; genus Catagonus; species Catagonus wagneri. The sequence continues at coordinate 33,674,945 of PVHT020000141.1, read as the reverse complement.
CTACACTTATCTCAAAACAAAAAGTTTATCTGAGGAGTTCTCTCCAAGGCACAGTGGGTTAAGAGCCAAGTGCAGCAGCTCAGGTTGCTGCACAGGTGCAGAGTCAATCCCCGCCCAGCAAAGTGGGTTAAAGGACCCGGTATCAATGCAGCTGTGGCTCAGATTCAATCCCTGGCTTGGGAACTTCCATTTGCCATGAGCGTGGCCATAACATTTTTTTAAATTGTTTTCAAAGTTTACTTGAAGAAAAACTCAGGACATGCAGTTAAAATTGAATTTCAGATAAACAAGAAATATTTATACTTATATTTCTTATATATGGGATATACTTATACTAAAAGTTATTTGCTATTTATATGAAGTTCAGATTTAAGTAGGTGTCCTGTACTTTATCTGGCCACACTAGACTCAAAAGGATTGGCTTCATGAAATCTGGAAAAGCAAGAGTGGAAGTCAGAGTTCCTATTGTGGAACAATGGTAATGGAGGCATCTCCACAGCACTAGGATGCAGGTTCATTCTCTGCCCAGCACGGTGGGTTAAAGAAATCTGGTAGTGGCATAGGTCTCAACTGGGGTTTGGATGTGATCAAAACTCCATATGCCACAGGGCAGTCAAAAATGAGAAAATAAATAAATAAAATTGAAAAGGGTTTAAAAAAGAGTGGAAGTCAACAAAATCTGAAATCACAATCAATATGGAAAGAGTAAAAACAGACACTGGGTGGAGAAGTGTGCCTTTAAAACATACAAAAGCTGAGGCTCTGTAGCTCAGGGATTAGAGCACTGGTCTCGTAAAACATGCAAAGACAAGCCTATAAGAGCAAACCCTCAGGCTCTGAATCTAATGCCAGTGTAAGAGAATCTTGTCAGAGGAATTTTTCTACATTAGTTGTGCTCAATTCTTAATTTTTAAGCTATTGACACAAATCCCAAATAGTGCCACAGACTTGTACCTCTCCGCCCACTCCAGTTCTGGCTTGCTCTTAATTTTAACCTACTGACACAAATCCCAAATAGTGCCACAGACTTGTACCTCTCCGCCCACTCCAGTTCTGGCTTGCTCTCAGAGTAAAGGACTTTGGAAATGCCTATGATTCTGTTCCTACAGAAGGACAAGGCTTAGAACCTCTTTCTTCCAACTATGGCAGCCACCTAACCCTCAGCCCAACCACTGGGCTAAGATTAGTAGCTCTGGGTTTAGTGTTAACTATACCTACAAGCCAAAATCTTGGCTACAGGGTATTTTAAAAAACTGTCAGGGAGTTCCTGTTGTGGCTCCGTGGTAAGGAACCCAACTCGTATCCACAAAGATATAGGTTCAATCCCTGGCGTCGCTCAGTGGGTTAAGGATCCAGTGTTGCCGTGATCTGTGGTGTAGGTCACAGATACAGCTCGGATCCCACATTGCTGGGGCTGTGGTGTGGGCCGGCAACTGCAGCTCCAATATAACCTCTAGCCTGGGAATTTCCATATGCTCCAGTGCCTCTAAGTGTGGCCCTAAAAAGCAAAAAAACAAAAACAAAAACAATAGCAACAACAAAAAAAAACATGCCAGAACCAGTTCAAGACACTTGGCTGAGGTTTACCCAGCAAATACGTTTGTTTTGGTAAAGCCATTCGAAAAACTAATTCAATCCTTTGTAACCATCTTTGCCATTCTACAACTCAAACAAATGAAATTTCATATTTAAAAAAATTTTTTTTTTGTCTTTTGTCTTTTTAGGGCTACATCTACAGCATATGGAGGTTCCCAGCTAGGGGTCCAATGGGAGCTGTAGCCCCAAGCCTATGCCAGAGCCATAACAATGCGGGATCCAAGCCAAGTCTGCGAGCTACACCACAGCTCACGGCAACGCCGAATCCTTAACCCAATTAGCAAGGCCAGGTACCAAACCCGCGTCCTCAGGGATGCTAGTCGGGTTCGTTAACCCCTGAGTGATGACGGGAACTCCCTAAAAAAAAAGGGTATTTAAGGGAGTTCCCTTGTGTTACAGCAGGTTAAGGATTTAGCATTGTCACTGCAGCAGCTCGGGTCACTTCTGTAGTGTCTTTCAACCCCTGCCCCAGGAACTTCCAAGTGTTGCAGGCATGGCAAAAAAAATCAGTAATTCCGATAACAGGAAAAACTAAACCAGAGGAATTAAAATGCTCAAGTATAAGCAGGTAATGTAAATAAATAAACCAGAATACTGGGAAGAGTGAGGACTATGGTAAAATAAAGAATACCTGCTACCCCTAAAAGATGCAAATTAACTTTGCTACATAGCCTCATTCATCTGACTTATGGTAACCCACTTTGCATTTGTAACTTTTCTCAAAACCTATATGCTTATCTCAAAACCTATATGCTTACCTAAATCTCAGGGATAGGCATAAACCTTAAGTGCATTTCATCCCTACTCCACTCACTCCATTGTGAATGATTCAATAATGAACCCAATTAAAAATAAGGTGATGCAACTAAACGTCTGATGGAATCACTGGGGCCTGGGATCTCACACTACTTCACACTGCATCTGAACCTACAGGATGTAGCTGGAAGGTACTAGCAGTTATCTTATGACCACAATGAGAAAGCTTCTACAATACCGGAGTCAACTAAGAGGAAGCAGAGCTAGCAGATGGAAGGGCAAGTCAGATGCTGAGGGCATATCTAAAGCTAATTCTACCCTGAACTTTTCAGTACGTGAGACAACTTATTTAGTTGTGTCATTATTCAGTCATGCCAACAAATTAATGTTTTTCTCAAACCAGTTTGGTTTGATTTTTCTACTACTGCAACCAAATGAGTCCTAATACAAGTATTCAAAGTCAAGTTTTAAAAACAGCTCACACAAACACACAGTGCTATGTTTGGTTTATAGGCTGCCAGTATGCAACTATATGCAAATATAAACTCTTGGGGGTTTTTGTTTGTTTGTTTGCTTTCCCCACTTTTTGCTTTTTAGGGCTGTACCTGTGGCATATAGAAGTTCCCACACTAGGGGTCGAAATGGAGCTCTGGCTGCCAGCCTATGCCACAGCCATAGCAACGTGAGATCTGAGCCAGATCTGCAACCCATACCACAGCTCACAGCAATAACAGATCCTTAACCCACTGAGCAAGGCCAGGGCTCAAACCCTCAACCTCATGGTTCCCAGTTGCTGCTCGGATCTGGTGTTGCTGTGGCTCTGGCGTAGGCCGGCAGCAACAGCTTTGATTAGACCCCCTAGCCTAGGAACCTCCATATGCCCCAGGTGCGGCCCTAAAAAGAAAAAAAAAAAACGGGAAGAAAGAAATATTTCTCAGTTTGTCTAAAAAGACAAAAGACAAAAAAATAAATAAATAAAAAGAAACAAGCCCTAACTACATGTATATAACACAAACATAAACTGACATCAGTCCTTGTCAGAGTACTTGGCTACTGATTATCCTTATGTCTTTTACCCCTGCCCCCATCCCACATACACATTCTCACACACACAAAGACACACACACGGGTGCACACACACATACAAACATCCACACCTGAAGCCATCAGAATATCTAATACAGTGTGATGAACAGCATGAATTTTGAGATCAGACAGACTTGAGTTTGAATCTCAAGTCCATCATTAATTAGTATGTCTTTAGGCTAGTTACATAATCCCTCAAAGATTTACTCTTCTCATTTCTAATAAGATGATAGTAATGTCTCCCTAAGAGAATTGAGAAATAAGATAATATATGTAAATTATCTAGCAAAGTACCTAGCATAGTCAATAAGTAAGAGCTGTTGTTTCAAATGGGCACACATACCTGCAACTAACACTTGTCATAATTTAATACATAAGAAAAAAGAGGTGTAAAAATATGCAAGACTAGAAGACTGGGAAAACACAGTCTGGTTCTACTGCATACTATGTGCAAACAAATTTTGTTTTATGAAGTTTTTAAATATTCACATTAAATGTTCATACACAGCAAACTGACTATTGTATTAGGGTAGTGAATAAAAATCACTATCCAAAAAAGAGAGAACTAACCATATCTTATTTAAAGTTTACATCAACCTTTAATTAGGTTAAATCAATTGTACATCTTGAGACAGTATCACCCTTCCTGGAAATAAATTATTGGAAAGTAAGATATAAATAATATGAATTAAAGTTATTTACAAAGTACTTCTATAAACATCCAGAGTTGAGAACACCATATTTGCTCATTAGAGGCTGTCTCAAACATGAATATTGCTAATGGTAAGATTATCTGTAACAAGATAAAAGAATTAAAGATACTTTAGCTCCCGTTTGCTTAAAAGGTGTTAATATAAAAAGTTAACATCATAACAAATAACATTTCAGCTTAGGAAACCAATAAAAATACATTTAAATCCACTGTAAGCTCCTTGCTATATAATCAACTCCTCCATCTAGGAATCCTAATTAAGCCAAATACACTTCCTCTCACACAAGTGATGTTCAAGACAGACTCTTCATTCTCAAAAAGAGATTCCCTCTCAAGCAAAAAGTACGCAAATACTACCATAAGACAGCAATCATGAAGACTCATGGGCAGAGAGAGAGATTTTAAAACAAAATCTCTTGGAAAACAGCTTCCATTTCTATACTGGGTATTGAGCTTTCTTTTGGACCTTTCACATATAATTACCTCTAACCAAGAAGGGTTATTAATCTTTCTTTTACAATCTGGAGTGTGCCCCAGTTCTCGAAATCTATGCATAATAAAAAGTGCTAAAAGGGAGTAAAAGACAAGTTAATCCATGATAGACAACAAACATTCTAAATCCATGCTGTCCAATACAGTAGCCACTAGCAACCTGTAGCTGTTAAGCACTTACAAAGTGGCTAGTCTGAACTGAAATATGTGGTAAGTGTAAAATATAGACCAAGATTAAAAGATATTGTACCCGCAAAAGGGTAAAACAGCTCATTAATAATTTCATAATTTACACATTAAAATAATTGCATTAATAAAAATATATTAAAATTAATCATGTATTTCCTTTAATTTTTAATATTGCTACTAGAAAACTGAAAATTACTTATATTTTTACTGGACAGCACTGTTTTAAGTTATAGCACCTAAATCAGTAAGCTTAGAAGATTTTCATTTGTAATCATTCCTAAGTTTTTCTTTAACAACAAAAAAGAGATATGCATCTGCCAATTTACACAATCTACGTTTCCCATCACACCTCCTTACATTTTCCTGAAACCCCTTAGGAATTGCTAACATCAGCAAATAATGCAAAATAAACATTAATATAAAATACAAATACTTGAATGTTACATTGTTAACGTACCAGTGCTTTTATCATTCAGCCAACAATTGATACACAGAAATCCATAAAAGCAAACCCATTTCAAAAGGTGGTTAATAAGCAAAACATAAAGTCATAATTGCTAGAATTTCACTTGCCAGCTAAGTGTCGAAGGCCACACGCAGTTCCAGCTAATGACAACTGAGCTTCTATGATACTGTAACACCTGTGGCTTGTGATATTTAAGCCCTTGAATCCCCATGCAAGAGCTAGAAAATTACAACTTCCTTGTAAACGCCATTATTAAAACATAAAGACATGAATAAACATCATCCTTTTTTGGGTCACCAAATATTTAATAGTGAGAATAGCACCTTTACAAGTGGATTAAAAAGGTAAAATTATAATCTCCACATTCATATTTGAAAAGTGTATTACTAGATTTGACAGCTGAACTGCATCCCCTTCTAGAATCATCAACTTGTCAATTAGCTACCCAAGTCTCTTTAAACCACTGCAACTCTGCTTACAGGCTCATATGCTACACCCCTAAATCCCAACTCCTTTTTACAATATTCTGCAGAGATTTCCTATGCCCTTACATGTCAGGATTCTTACCTTTAATTGTCTCATTAGGCTAACTACTACTTTTTCCTATATTTTTCTAACTATTCCTTGAACAAACTTATCTGGTGCTCCATTAACCCACTCCTTCTCCAAATCTCTCGCTACATTTCCACTTCTCGGTACTCTACACATTCAAAGCAGGGAAACAGAATTCCACCACTCAAGGCAAAACAATTTTCCCCAGCTATTTAAGAAACTCTTTAAATTCTACTTTCAACATGCAATCCTTCAACTTTCTAAAGGGTATAAAGTTATTTCTCTCCAAACTATTTTTCCTGAAAAAGTGACATATTTTGTTTCTTCATACTAATTTACATTAAATGTAATAATTCACTTACGAAACTCTGGAGATTAGAAGGAACTCTGATCCCCAAACCTCCTAAAATATTACACATAAGTATTTTTCTGAAGGGTTGGGTCATGGCTTTCAATAGGTTTTTTAAGCAGTAAAGGAGTGCAACCCCCTTTAAGGCTGTTTCTACTTTATGCCTTTTGAAGAGTTTATATGAAGTCATATTCTTCCAATCACTATAAATTTTGATTTTTTTTATTATTTCTAATTTCTTTTTATCTTTTTGGGGGCCGCACATGTAGCATATGGATGTTCCCAGGCTAGGGGTCGAATCTGAGCCACAGCCTCTGGCCTAAACCACATCCTCAGCAACACTGGATCCAAGCCGCATCTGTGACCTATGCCAATTTGTGGCAACACGGGATCCTTAACCCACTGAGTGAGACCAGGGATCGAACCCGCATTCTCATGGATACTACTCAGGTTCTTAACCCACTGAGCCACCACAAGAACTCTGATTTTGTATTATTGATATTTATGAATAAATGCATACTCTTTGTAATGCTGAGGCAAACATTTTTCCAGTATGTTTAAATTTTCATTCCTCTTCATAGCACAAGACATTTTACTAAACATATTGTAATTTCAATCATCTTATGGATTCAAAATTAAACTTAATCTTCAGTGTCTAATCACGGCCAACACACTGCACAACCGCAGGGTCTGCCACTTAATCCTGTACTCTGTTCTGTGCTGAACACAGAGTACAGTGTGAACGGCACTCTCTGGAGTTGTACAATGTAGATGTTCTGGTTCAAACAACAATAAAATACCCATTTCCCAAAGTAACAACAGTTTGACTTTTTACAATATATTTACGATTTTCACCCATCTGGAGCTTATACTGTACAAGTTGGAATTAATAATTTTTAAAATCATTATTCATTTATCCCAACTTCACTTAATAAGTAATCTTAATTCCATGGTTTGAAAAGTTACTTTAAGAGATTTTTTTAAGGTGTTTGCTTAATATACTCAATCTCGATTCAACAAAACTTTAAAAAAATACAATTGCATCTTCTATGTGCTAGAAACTGGGCTAAATGCTGATAATGAAAAATGTAAATAATGGTTCTTAAACACAAAAATCTTAGTCTTACCAGAGAAATAAATCAATTACCACGCTGTATAATATTTTCTTATTCTGAGCAATAAGTCCCACTCATCACTGCTTTTCGTGGACTAAAACTATTTTTGGGGGAGTTCTTGTGGCTCAGGGGTTAACTAACCCAACTAGTATCCATGAGGATGTGGGTTGGATCCCTGGCCTCACTCAGTGAGTTAAGGATCCGGTGTTGCTGTGAGCTGTGGTGTAGGTGACAGATGTGGCTCGGATCCCGAGTTGCTGTGGCTGTGGTGTAGGCTGGCAGCTACAGCTCCAATACAACCCCTAGCCTTGGAACTTCCATGTGCAGAAGGTGCGGCCCTAAAAATAAGACAAAAAAAACAAAAAAACTATTTTTTTGTACAATACTTGGTTCTAATACCTCATTTTTTTTTCAAAATGTTCTCCATAAACATTGATGTTTATTTTTCCATATAAAGGCTTTTTGCCATTACATGTAACATACACCAGGTATATACTAACTCACTAAAAAAAAAAAACCCAGATGAATATGATTATCAGCATTTCTGAGGGAGGAGTTAAATAACTTGCTCAAAACCTCACAGTAACTTTGTGGAGGTGGGACTTGAACTTGTATTTGCCTAACTCCAAAGACCTTTATCTAAGTCAACTGGACTTCCTGAAAGAAAGGACAGCTTTTCCTTGCTTGTCTGCTTGTTCGTTTTTCTTTTCGGGGGCGTGGGTTGATCTGTCTCTGACTTCCTAATATTTTTATTTTTTCTTTTTCAAACCTTATATTATAGTCACAGTTATCACCTAACTATATCAGGGGCACCTCTGGCTTCCCCCAACCCTAAACTTAAAAGAAATGTTCACAAGTATTTTCAACAGATTATTGGCTTTTTATTAAAAGGGGAGCAATTTTTTTTTTTTTTTTTTTTTTTTTTTGTCCTTTTAGGGCCACCTGCAGCATATGGAAGTTCTCAGGCTAAGGGCTGAACTGGAGCTGTAGCTGCCAACCTATATCACAGCCACAGCAATGCAGGATCCGAGCCGCGTCTGTGACCTACACCACAATTCACGCCAACGCCAGATCCTTAACCTCTACTCACTGAGCAAGGCCAGGCATCGCATTTGTGTCCTCATGGATACTAATCAGATTGGTTTCTGCTGAACCACTATGGGAACTCCGCATATTTTATTATTTTAAAGAATTCTACTTCACTTTAAATTGGGAGTCAGTTAAAATATACTAAATGATACTCAACATCACAAGTGATTAGGAAAACGCAAATCCAAACCACAATAAGATGTCACTTCACACCCATTAGAATGGCTATTAAAAACCAAACGAGGAGTTCCCTTCATGGCTCAGTGGTTAACGAATCCGCCTAAGAACCATGAGGTTGCGGATTCGATCCCTGGCCTTGCTCAGTGGGTTAAGGATCCGGCGATGCCGTGAGCTGTGGTGTAGGCTGCAGACGCGGCTCAGATCCCGCGTTGCTGTGGCTGTGGCGAAGGCCGGTGGCTACAGCTCCTGTTAGACCCCTAGCCTGGGAAACTCCATATGCCGCGGGTGCGGCTCTAGATTAAAAAAAAAAGGCAAAAAGACAAAAAAAAAACAAAGAAAGAAAGAAATTAAGTATAGCAAGGATGTGGAGAAATTAGGACCCTTATATATTGTTGGTTGGAAAGTAAAGTGGTACAGGTTTTGTGAAAAGCAGTTTGGCAAGTTTCTCAAAAACTTAAAGAAAATTACTTTATGACACTGCAATTCCACTAGGAATACACCCTAAAGAACTGAAAATAGATATTCAAACAAATGCCTGTATATACAAGTTCACCACAGCACTACTCACAACAAGCTAAAATGTAGAAACAACCCAAATGTCCAAAACTGATGAGTGGGTAAAATGTACCAAATGCTTTTATTTCATATTGTGTGCTTTTTCTTCTTTTTTTTGATTTAAATTAAAGTATAGTAGTCTCTTTGTGGCTCAGCGACTCATCCATGAGGATGTGGGTTTGATCCCTGGCCTCATTCAGTGGTGTAGTGTAGCTCACAGAGGCGGCTCGAATCCAGTGTTGCTGTGACTGTGGTGTGGGTGTCGATCCCTCGCCCAGGAACCTCCATATGCCACGGGTACGGCCCTAAAAAGCTAAAAAAAAAAAATTTACAAGACACTCAGGCAGGGCACGCATGAAATGTATGTAAATGCTCTTAGCCAGGACAGCAAGAAAAGGAATTAAACAGCTGGAGTTCCCATCGTGGCTCAGCGGTTAACAAACCTGACTAGTATCCATGAGGATGCAGGTTCGATCCTTGGCTTCGCTCAGTGGGTTAAGGATCCTGCATTGCTGTGAGCTGCGGTGTAGGTCACAGATGTGGCTCAGATCCTACAATGCTGTGGCTGTGGCGTAGGCTAGTAGCTACAGCTCTGATTCGACCCCTAGCCCAGGAACTTCCATATAACTTGGGAGTGGCCCTAATAAAGACAAACAAAAAATTGAAGTTGATGTATAAAGGTGTAAAAACAGTGATCCACAAATTTTTAAAGGTTACATTCCATTTACAGTTAATATAAAATATTGGTTATATCCTTGAGTTATACAACATATCCTTGCAGCTTATTTTATACCCAATAGTGTGCACCTTTTAATCTCCTACGTTTATGCTACACCTCCTGCCTAATAACCACTAACACCTCCTGCCTAATAACCACTAATCCGTCCTCTGTATCTGTGAATCTTGTTTCTCTCCTTTTATTTTTTTTTTTTTGTTAGAACATATTATGTCTTTCCTAAAACGGTAAATAATTTTTCCTCTTTAGTCTATTGCTGTGACATGTCAGAAGACTGGGAAATGACATTCAACATAGTCTTAAAACAAACTTCCTTCGTTTGAGGGGTACTAGTCTCTTTTAATAAATGAATTCTATTTGTTTTTACAATTTTAATACTTTTGTTCATTAATGAGATTAGACAATAGTCATTTTGGCAGTGCTTAGAGATTTAGGTCACATTTGCTCCAAAACATGATTAAGGATCTTAGTTTTGACATCTTCTCCTATGCTGTAGAATAAAAGATAACATGGGAAATAGCTACCAGTTGGAAGTTTAAAATATCTGTACATTTAAAGAAAAGTATTAAATAAAAATATAAAGTATAAATATTTTTATTAAAGTATAGTATGTTGTGCCAATTTCTGCCAAACAACAAGGTGACAGTCATATTCTTTCAAAAGAACATACATTCTTTTTTTATATTATTTTCCATCATGGTCTATCCCAGGAGATTGGATAGAGTTCCCTGTCCTGTACAGTAGGACCCCATTGTTTATCCATTCTAAATGTAATAGTTTGCATCTACTAACCCCAAACTCCCAGTCCATCCTTCTACCTTCCCCTTGGCAACCACAAATCTGTTCTCTATTGCCCTGAGTATGTTTCTATTTTGAAGACAGGTTCATTTGTATCACATTTTAGATTCCACATATAACTAATATCATATGGTATTTGTCTTTCTCTTTCTAACTTACTTCACTTAGTATGAGAATCTCTAGTTGCATCCATGTTGCCGCAAATGCCATTATTTGGTTTTGTTTATGGCTGAGTAGTATTCCACTGTATATATATGTGTGTGCATATATGTATATATAATGTGTGTGTGTATGTATATATATATATATATATATACACACATACACACACACACACCACATCTTTTTAATCCATTCATCTGCTGATGGACATTTAGGTTGTTTCCATGTCTTAGATACTGCGAACAGTGATGCAATGAACATAGGGGTGCATTATCTTTTTCAATTATAGTTTTGTCTAAATATATACCCAGCAGTGGGAATGCTGGATCATATGGCAGTTCTATTTTTAGTTTTCTGAACCATACTGTTCTCCACAGTGGTTGTACCAATTGACATTCCCACCAACAGTGTAGGAATATTCCCATTTCTCCACACTCTCTCCAGCATTTTTTATTTTGTAGACTTATTAATGATGGCTATTAATAAGCGTGACATAGTACCTCACAGTAGTTTAATTTGCATTTCTCTAATAATTAGTGATGTTGAGCATCTTTTTTGTGTGCCTACTGACCACCCATATGTCTCTTTTAGAGAAATATATATTTAGGTCTTCTGCCCATTTTATGATTGGGTTGTTTGTTTTTGTGTTGTTGAGTAGTATGAGTTGTTTGTGTATCTTGGAAATTAAGTTCGTGTCAGTTGCATCATTTCTGACTATTTTCTCCCATTCCGTAGGTTGTCATTTTGTTGTTTTTAATGGTTTTTTTTTTTTGCTGTGCAAAAAGCTTGTAAGTTCGATTAGGTCCCACTGGTTGATTTTTATTTCTATTGTTCCTTGGGAGACTGACCTAAGAAAACAATGATATGGTTTATGCCAGAGAATATTCTGCCTGTGTTCTCTTCTAGGAGTTTTATGGTGTCTCATGTTTAATTCTTTAAGCCATTTTGAGTTTATTTTTGTGCATGGTGTGAGAGTGTATTCTAGTTTCATTGATTTACACATAACTGTCCAGTTTTCGCAGCACCACTTGCTGAAGAGACTTGTCTTTCTCCCATTTTCTTTTCTTGTCTCGTTTGTCAAAGATTTATTAACCATAGGTATCTGGGTTTATTTCTGGGTTCTCTATTCTGTTCCATTGGTCTGCATGTCTGTTTTTGTACCAGTACCACACTCTCTTGATTACTGTAGCTTTGTAATATTGTCTGAAGTCTGGGAGAGTTTTGGCCCCTGATTTGTTTTCCCCCCTCAGGATTACTTTGACAATTCTGGGTCTTTTATGGCTCCATTTAAGTTTTTGGATTATTTGTTACAGTTCTGTGAAAAATGTCATGGGTAATTTGATATGGATCACATTAAATCTGTAGATTGCTTTGGGAAGTATGACCATTTTAATGATATTAATTCTTCCAATCCAGGAGCATGGGATATCTTTCCATTTCTTTGAATCCCCTTTAACTTCCTTTTCAATGTTTTGCAGTTCTCAGCATGTAAGTCTTTCATCTCCTTGGCCAGCTTTATTTTTAGGGGGCTTTTTTGGGGGGGAGGAGGGTATAATTTTAAAAGGTATTTTATTTTTACATTCCTTTTCTAATATTTCATTGTTAGTATACAGAAATGCAACCGATGTCTGAATGTTAATCTTATATCCTGCTCCTCTGAATTCATTTATCAAATTGAGTAGTTTTTGTGTAGAGTCCTTAGTTTTCCGTATATAGTATCATGTCATCTGCACAGTGACAATTTTACCTCTTCTCTTCCAATTTGGATATCTTTTCTTATTTTGTCTGATTGCTGGGGCTAGGACTTTCAGTACCATGTTGAATAAAACATGGTGAGAGTGGGCATCCTTGTCTTATTCCAGATTTTAGCAGGAAGGTTTTCAGCTTTTCTTAGTTGGGCATTACACTGGCTGTGGGTTTGTTATAAATGGCTTTTATGATGTTGAGATATGTTCCCTCTATACCCACTTTATTAAGAGTTCTTATCATGAATGGATGTTGAATTCTGTCAAATGCCTTTTCTGCATCTACTGAAACGATCATATGGTTTTTGACTTTTCTTCTGTTAATGTGGTATATTACACTGATTGATTTGCACATGCTGAACCACCCTTATGAACCTGAAATGAATCCCACATGGTCGTGGTACGTGATCTTTTTAATGTTAAAGTATAAATTTTTAAAGTTATTTTACAAATAATTCATTCCATGTTTTTAAATAAATCATCCTCTGTTGATTATCTTAAGAGACTGCTGAAGTATTTTTTTGTCTTTTTTTTTTAAATAAAAATACTTAGTGAAATTTAGGTATGTCTCTGTTGCTTGTTTTTCACTATCTTCCTCCAAAGTTGCATCTCTTTTCTTTTTTTTTTGTCTTTTTGCCTTTTCTAAGGCCACACCCACGGCATATGGAGGTTCCCAGACTAGGAGACTAACAAGAGCTGTAGTTGCCGGCCTTTGCCACAGCAACGCGGGATCCGAGCCGCGTCTGCAACCTACACCACAGCTCACGGCAACGCCGGATCCTTAACCCACTGAGCAAGGCCAGGGATCAAATCCGCAACCTCATGGTTCTTAGTCGGATTCGTTAACCACTGAGCCATGACGGGAATTCCCAAAGTTGCATCTTTTTAAGTGCCGATTTACTTCTATTTTCAGCTGTTTGAACTAAAATTTCATGCCCTCATTAAGTCATTAGCTATCCACACATACATACATGTACACACATAGCCCTAATGTTTAGCAGACTCCTACACACTTTTACCAATACTTTTGCACTGTGACACAGGCAGTCAAAGTATAGAGGTTGCTTATGTTAAGGAATAGATACCCATTAAAAATCAAGAAACAATATTAACTGCTCTTTTCTAGCTTCATAGAGAATTAGTGATATTTCATCATTTCCCCTGCTCCTTTCCCAACTCTCCTCATCCTAACAATAACCAGAAGCCTCAGAGCACTATTTCTCAAAAGACTGAGTTAGGATTCAGGTACAGCTAGTACCTGAAACCTAACACATGCTTCTCAAAATGCACATTTTCAGGCTACCTTTGGACTACAAAATTAGAATCTCTTCTTTGGATAATAGCTGATTACAAGATTCCCTTGATTCACCACCAAGCCTAACCAGAACACTATCCACATACAGCATCGAGGTAAGGTAATCCCTACAATTTTTCATACCAACTTGGATACTTCTGAAAGTGAAAGGAAACACTATTAACAATTACACCAAGACAAAAGATATAAACCAGGATGTATGGTCAAAGTAGAGTTCCTGTGGTATGCCACACCTGAGAATTTGACTAGTTTCAGAACTACTTTCAACTAAAGAGTTCATTAACGTTATCCTAAAATGTAATGCAAGAGTATTACACTAAGAGCTGAAAATTTAAAGAAGCAAGATCCTTACCCAGGTCTGCTGCCCAAATTTGCTGGGAAGAATGGTCACATGACAAGAGGCAGTAAACAGAGAATAAATAATATGGAAGTCTCTCAAAAGAGAGATGTGCAGGAAAGGACTCACAAAATGTAGGATTTGAAATAAGCGTGAAGGGAACACTACTGTTTGGTGGATGAAAGTCATTCTAGGCAGTAAGAGAAAGTAAACAAAGATGCAGAGCCTAGAAAATCCATGTTACACCCAGGGGGTGGAAAACAGACCACTTTTTCTAGAGCATAGCTCTTATATATAACAGAAGATAAAAATAAAGATAAGAGCCAAAAGCAGAAAATTTTGATGGACAACCACGAAAATTTCTGAGGGCATTCCATAATCAAAAAGCACCTGTGACACAATGCGGCATGAGTGTTGAGGGAAGATGAGAAGGGATAAAAGATACAAAGCTGAAAAAAGATACATACCACACACAGAAGGAAATAATAAATAGTAAAGAAGAGTAATCAGGAGAAAGGAGAGACATTTCAGTAATGTCAAAAAAGAAGTTAAAAATAAAGAGATATAAGAAAATAGGTACAAAAAAAGAATTTAAAAATAAATCATGTGACAACTAGATTATCAAATAGCTTTTTAAAATAAAACAGAAGAGGAAAAGTCAGATAACAGAAAGAAATACAAGACAGAAAAGTGGAAATGTGGCTATATATATGCTCAGTTACTAAAGATAAAAAGTGGATAAGAAAAGATGACAGAATTAAACAGGCTTGAAAAAAAAAACCTCTCAAAAATAAGCCTAGGTGAATAAACAGAAAGAGACTGGAGAAAAATGAAAACGAAAGGTTCAGTTTGAGGCAATAGGCTTCCAGAAAAATCCTGTTAAGAGCAATGATTTTCCTGTAGATAAAATCAAATTCACTGATAATAAAAAGATCAAAGGAGTATACAAAGACACACATTTTCCAGAGTGTGTATATGTACATGTTAAGCTCATTAACAAAGTTTAAATTTAGTATAAGATTTCAGCG
The DNA here is from genome assembly GCA_004024745.2 of Catagonus wagneri. Lineage (NCBI taxonomy): Eukaryota > Metazoa > Chordata > Mammalia > Artiodactyla > Tayassuidae > Catagonus > Catagonus wagneri. The sequence goes on along the minus strand of PVHT020000141.1, from coordinate 33,659,687 downwards.
TTTGGGGGAGGTGTAAAAAAGTAAAATTCTAGGAGTTCCCTTCGTGGCTCAGTGGTTAATGAATCCGACTAAGAACCATGAGGTTGTGGGTTCGATCCCTGGCCTTGCTCAGCAGGTTAAGGATCCGGTGTTGCCGTGAGCTGTGGTGTAGGTTGCAGATGCGGCTCAGATCCCACGTTGCTGTGGCTGTGGCGAAGGCTGGCAGCTACAGCTCCTGTTAGACCCCTAGCCTGGGAACCTCCATCTGCCGTGGGTGCGGCTCTAGATAAAGGCAAAAAGACAAAAAAAAAAAAAAAAGTTAAATTCCAGAGTTTGAAAATAATCTATTTTTGCATATAAGACAATTACATATGCAGTAAAAATCATAAACGTTTGGTCATGATAGATTTTACAGAAGTCTACTATACATTCATTACACACTACCTATAGCAATGCTATATAGAAGTATTTTTATTACAGCATTAGGACTGGCTACCACTACAATGTGGAATCTAGAACAGTAATTTGCAACTGGAAATAACTCCTTTTCCATTCAAGACATCTGGAAATAGAAGGAGTTGGTTTCCGATGGCCACAATACTAAGAGAAGCCTTACCAGCTTTATGTCAGCAAAGATACCCAGTGTCTTCTAAGGAAAAACACAACCCAGCCCAGAATTTAATTCTTGTAATAAACTGATTCTGATAAAGGTCTTTGCATCCAACTTGATCTACTTTATCTCAGAACTTAAAAACAGACCTATAGTTCTAATAAAGGTATCTCAGTTGTTCTAATGCTAAGACTTTAATCATCCCTTGACAAATGATGAAGAGGTGGCTAGGAGGATGTCATATATTTAAAACAATAATTTAAAGTATTCAATTTTCAAAATAAAACCTAGGGCAACAGTTAAGTTGAAAATCACGCATTTGTATCACTTTACCACCAGACATGTCGATGCAATTTTTATACATCCAAAATTTCCTAGGGCAAAACAATTTAGGTTGAAGTTCACTTAAAATTAAGATGGTCTGTAAGGATTATAGTGTCAATATACTAAAGTACTACAATGGATTGAAACAGAACAAATGACTTCACAATGAGTCTGAAAAGAATACTAGGAAACTAATTCCTTATTTGAAAAGGAAGAAAAAAGTAAACCTGATAAACAAGGGAAAAAATTAAGCACGTATTCTGCCTTCACCATGTAAGTTACAAGATCAGAATAGAAGATGAGGATAAGCTTCTCTTTAGAGATATATTCCAATGGCTCCAAGCATCACAAAAAGACAATGAGATCTTACGTGTTTGCTAATAGAAAAGCTCATTACCACCTATGAAGAAGTTTTGTCGAAAGAAAAAAGTGTGGGGGGATAATCAATCCTAAATTGGAACAAGCCTCTTGACCTAACTCCCAAATTTACAGGAAACATGAACACAAAGATAGTAAACTATGCCATAAGAGTGCAATGAGCAAAATCCAGACTCAGATTAGAAGGGATACAAAAGACATATCAACCAATCGCAATGTGATTTATTTTGATACTGAATCAAATGAGTTGTGGGGAGGGAAGGCACACAACCCTGAGATTGTAAATGATAAATTTGTAAATGATAACTTAGAAATTTTGATATTTTTAGATGTGTTAATAACATTGTGGCTAAGCTAAAAGAAGTTCTTATCTTCTGAAAATGCATACTGAAATATCTGTTCTTTAAAAATGTAGAAAGGAATTCCCGTTGTAGCACAGCAGAAAGGAATCAGACCAGGAATCATGAAGTTGCAGGTTCGATCCCTGGTCTTGCTCAGGGGGTTAAAGATCCGGCATTGCCATGAGCTGTGGTGTAGGGTCACAGACATGGCTAGGATCTGGTGTGTCTGTGGCCAGCAGCTGTAAATCTAATTCGACCCCTAGCCTGGGAACTTCCATATGCCACAGGTGCGGCCCTAAAAAGATCAAAAAAATAAAAAATAAAAACGTAGACAAAATGATGCCTGATACCTGCTTCAATGTAATATGGGAGGGTGAAATGGTTGGGGTTACAAGATGGAACAAGATTGGTCAAAGGTGGTAATTACTGAAACTGAGTGAACGCTACATGAGTATTCATCACACTAGTGTGTTTATGTCTGTATACACATCAAGTTAGTTCTTCATAATAAAAAGTTAATTAAAGAAATTTAAAAACCTCAGCAAAGGGAAAAGCAATCATTTGCAACATGTTAACCTTAAGGCTTATAAAAGAACAAAATGAATACTTGGCATAGTCCTCTAACAGATATGGGGATATTAAGCATCTGGGAGGATATAACAGAAATGTCTTTAAAAATTTTAAACAGACACCGGTATAAGAAAATCTAAAAGTATACTAGTTAAAACTGTCATTGAATTCAATGTGGTTCACATGCACCTAAGTTTGTGTTCAAACCCTTCAAATGTTAGATCTTCCCTCTTTGTGATAGCAGGTAAATTTACTACACACACACACACACACACACACACACACACACACACACACTACAAATCCAACAAATAATACCAATACCCTCAGTGTGAAACAAAACAAGTGTGAAACAAAAATAAAACCATAAAGCCAAGGCCTTATGATGCCCTCTATATTTTGTTGTTGCTACTGTTTAAATTGAGAAGACTACAGAAAGCGGTAGGAAGCCATAAAAATATGTAGCTGCAATCTTCTGAGATCGATTCTCTTGGGCACTTTAAATAAATGGATTCTTGACCTACTAAAATTTAATGTTAAAAATGATCCATCTGTATAGGACCTATAAGATTGTAAATGGCGAAACAAACTACAAATAACCACCCTCAGAAAGGGAATGAATGGTGTTTATAAAAAGCGAGTCTCATGGATGTAGAGGGAAAATCATCATGATGATTTATAAGTAAAGGAATATAAAATAAAAATGTAACAAAATTCATGTTTCCCTAGGCCTTTCACTCAGACCAAAACATGTGGAGCTATATTCCCAAAAGCAATTTCAGACTAGAGATGTCTTCATTTTTCCCCAGACAAGCTAGAAGTTATACAGAAAGACAAAGTATATTTACTCTGGGACAATGAAGCAGCAAAGAAACTTCAGAATGGCATAACTGGTGCAAATCTCTCCAAAATAGGCAGACTAAACTTTGGACAATAAATGAACGTGGCAATATTGCAGTCCCTTTCAAAGTTCTGTCTGCTGCAAAGAACCATAAAATTAAAGCTACTGTTATACACACCAAGGACCAAATCAAGGAGGCTGGGATTTTTAAAAGTTTAATAACTAGAAATTTGACCCTCTTGCTATTACTTAGGTTAATCATGTCTTCCTAACCTTCACATCTAATACAGGTGTTAAAAACAAGCTTATGCTGTTTCTTCTCTATACCCTTATAAAACTGATGAAATGCCAACAGAAAAGAAAAAACTGAAAGTTTTAGAATTTAACTTTAATACTGCATTTAGACAAGAAGCAAGACATACAACTCATAAAATGCATTAGTTTCATCGAGCTAAAATGAACTATATAAACCTAGCAGGTCACATTGAAAACATTAGGTCTGTTTTGCCAAGTAAACCAGCTTCTCTTCCACAGAGACTCGCAGGAAAAAAAACACACCTTCATACCAGTATTTAGGACTATATCTGTATAAATTCACAGGCTTAAGAAAAACAGTGCTTAAATAAACTCTGAAACTATATAAAACAAGACAAAGTTAAGAGAGATCTAATATAAAGAAAAATTTCTATAAAAAGTCAGATCTGGTATCAGGATTAAAAAATAACAAGTGTACATGTTGCTGAGGAATCAGCATTAAAATACTTGTAAAATCCTTTGTGATTGGGGCTTTTCTCCATAAAGCTAGAAATTGTTATCTGTAGCGAGATGTTTTTCCCAACTTCAAAGCAGTTCATAAACATAGATCGCTTCACAATACCCCAGAGAAAAAAGTAGAGGTAGATTTAAAGTCATTCCTTTACCCACAGAAAGGGCTTACTACACAAGGAATTACAAGCCAGAGAACAAAGATCTGCCTTTTACTTTATGATCATATTCAATCCCTGACCTTCTTCGTTACAAGGAAAAAGAACAGGCAAGAGAGCTGGCAACTTGGGGAAAGGTCCCTGAAAAGAAAATCCTTCTGAATAATTAAAAAAAAACAAACAAACTGGAGTTCCCATTGTGGCTCAGCACGTTAAGAACCTGACTAGTATCCATGACGATGTGGGTCCAATCCCTGGCCCTGCTCAATGGGTTAAGGACCCAGCACTACTATGAGCTGCAGTGTAGGTCACGAATGCTGCTTGGATCGGCACTTCTACAGCTGTGGCATAGGCTGACAGCTGTGGTGGCAGCTCTGATTCAACCCCAAGCCTGGGAACCTTCATATGCCCCGGGTATGGCCCTAAAAAGACAAAAAACAAACAAAAACAAACAACAAATAAGGCAAACTTACCACCCCCAAGTCAAAGAAGGAAACTGTTCTTTCTCCAACTGGATCTCACTTGCCAGGTTCCAAAACCATACGCTATTTTGCATCCTTCAAGAGACTATAAGCAAAGAGTATATACTAACACTAAGCACGCACCTATAGACCCATAAACAACTGAATGCTTTTACCAAATTTCTCAAGCAGCAAACAAAAACATAAGTGCTTACTTTCATTGTAAAAGTATGCCTAGATTTTTGCCCTAGAGCTGTTATGTCACACTATACATGTGACAACTCTCAGATTAGGTTTTGAAATCTTAACAAGAATGATACTTCATAGCATTGTTTGGGGAATTAAGCAAGATAGCACATTAATAGCCACGGTATCATGGAATCCATCAGAGTGCCAGTCTGGCTGCTCAATTATTTCCTCTTCCCTCTTTTCTGAAGTGAGAGTGAAAGTCACTTTCTCATGAAGTAAATATCCTTTGTATATAGGTAGAGGAACTGATTTCTCCCTCCACACCCACATGCTCCCCTAAATTTTCTAGCCACAGTTAATTGAGGCCATGTGATTAATTTATGTCTTACTTCCAGTCCAAAGCATGTTAAAACCAACACATGACCCTCTAGCTATCTTGCCTAGACGCATGTTCCAAGTGGTAGAGCTACAGGATGTAAGCTGCACAGATCCAAGCCAACATATGGAAGAGCTACCCAAGACAGTCCCTGGGCCTACAGTGGACTTCATACAAGTGAGAAATAAACATTTATAGGTCGATGTTTTAAGCTTTCTAGGTTTGTCAGTCAATGCAACACAACCTAGCAAAATTTAACATATCTTTCTATAGCCTAACTGTACTCAAATGTTAAGACGAAATGCATATACATAAAAATGGAGAGTTCTGTGTTTGTATTAAACGATACTTGCCTTTCTGTGTAACTTTGCACACCCATAACGAACAGAATGATTAAAAGATAATACTGACAGCAAAGCAGAAAAGTAATCCAATATACACAAAATAACTTAAAAAGAAACTGACACAAAGTTTTACCTTAAGGAGAAAGAACTCTAAAATCAAAAGCCTAAGTTTCTTTCTAGTTAAGCATACAATTAAAAAGAAAAAAGTAATGATCTAAAACTAACAACTGAGGAACTAAAAACAGCTATTAGGAAGTAGGTAAAAGAAAGAAAAGCAGAACAAGACTTTTAATATCCTCTCACCATGCACAAAATAGCTGGTGTCATTTGTCACTGTAATAAGGGCTACAAATGCTTATCCACAATTCTGGAATCCCAAAAGCTCTAAAAATCAAACGAATCAAAACTTAAAAAAAGATAACTTGAGAGTTTCCGTTGTGGCTCAGTGGTTAAAGAATCTGACTAGGAACCATGAGGTTGCGGGTTCAATCCCTGGCCTTGCTCAGTGGGTTAAGGATCCAGTGTTGCCGTGAGCTGTGGTGTAGGTTGCAGACGCGGCTCGGATCCCGCGTTGCCGTGGCTGTGGCGAAGGCCGGCAGCTAAAGCTCCCGTTAGACCCCTAGCCTGAGAACCTCCATATGCTGCGTGTGTGGCCCTAGATAACGCAAAAAGCCAAAAAAAAAAAAAAAAACTTGTCAGCAACACCAAACATGAACTAACATGAAACTATCTGTAGTCTCTATCTTTATCCCACTTGTATGAACATTCATAGTTTTGGTGTAGAAATATTAATATGTTTGATTATGGGGTAGTGCCCCAGAACCCACTGGGGGTGTTACAAAAAAAAAACACAACAAACGCATCACATTCCCTTTCCAAAATCTGAATCCACGTTCCCAAACACTATGGGCCTGAAATAATGGACTGAGGACTTTTAACAATAATAGAAGTAAATAATCTCTATTGTCTCAATGATAAAAGTAAAAATAAAATGAAGAGCATGGCTGACTTATCTGTTTGTAATTCAACGTACTGAATCAAAATGAATTTTGATGATTTTTCCAATGATATTTCTACTCTATAGTACTTCAATATTCGTATTAGCACACAGAAACAATCAGCCTAAAGCTAATATCATGCAAGGGTATGTAATTAACTAGTAAGAGATTAATTAAAAATACCGTTGTAAGTATTATTTCTGGCCTCAATATACCCTAATTTAGCAAGTAGTCAAGGTAGCCATTCCTATAGGTTCACAGAAAAAACATGTATATATTAGAGAACATAAATATAAACCATAGCACAAGAGTAGTGGGAGATAGGGATACCAAGCTGAAGAAGGTATAGGAGAATATACTCAGCATCACTGTAAGATAGGAAAACAGCAAAATTAAACTATGCAAAAATTAAAAAGAATAAATTGGAATAAATATTTATTGGAATAAATATTTACAGTAGAGTTTTCTCAACCTCAGCACTACTTCCATTTCAGTCCACATAAATCTTTGTGAGTGAGGCTTGACCTAGGCATTGAAGGGTGTTTAGCAGCACTTGTGACCCCTACTCACTGAATTACCAGTAGTGGCCCCTCTTTTCTCATTTGTGAAGTCTCTGGGCACTTCCAATTGTCCCACAGACTGAGTGGGGAGGGGATAAAGAGACAAAAATTGCCCCCAGTTAAGAACCACTAATCCAGAGGCAAGAGAAATATTTAAAGTTTAAAGATGTTTCTTCTAGGAGTTCCCTTCGTGGCTCAGTGGTTAACGAATCCGACTAGGAACCATGAGGTTGCGGGTTTGATCCTTGGCCTTGCTCAGTGGGTTAAGGATCCAGCGTTGCCGTGAGCTGTGGTGTAGGTTGCAGACGCGGCTCGGATCCCGCGTTGCTGTGGCAAAGGCCGGCAGCTACAGCTCCTGTTAGACCCCTAGCCTGGGAACCTCCATATGCTGCGGGTGCAGCTCTACATAAAGGCAAAAAGACAAAAAAATAAATAAATAAATAAAGATGTTTCTTCTAGATTGTACTCAAATGCCAAACATGTTTCCTGGTTAAAAGAAGCATGGGAAGGAAAAAAAATCATTTTCGATTTCTCTAGATCACAAATGCTTTCATTTTACATTTTTATCTTAATTTTGTAGGATATTTGAGAATGGCAGATCAAGTTCTCCATTCTCAATTAGAATGCCCTCACACACGCTAAGCAAAAATGGCTTCACTTTTTTTTTTTTTTTAAACAGCCCACATCTGCAGAACATGCGGTTCCCGGCTACTGGTGGAACTGAGCTGCAGCTGAGGCCTACACCACAGCCAGAGCAACACCAGATCCAAGCTGCATCTGCATCCTACGCCACAACTTGCAGCAACACTAGATCCTTAACCTGCCGAACAAGGCCAGGGATCGAACCCACATCCTCAGAGAGACAACACTGGGTCCTTAACCCACTAAGCCACAATGGGAACTCCTGTTAACTTTCTTATAACTAAACATATCCATCTGTTGTTACAGGAACTTATTCAAGGAGGAAATAAAGGACCAACTGGTCACCTACAGAAAGGAACAAAGCAATTCGGGAGTCTTATATGTAACTGCAAAGTAACCACGTAACTTTTTAAACACACAATTTTCACCCAATTTCTGATTACATTATCTGCATTGAACTTAACAGATCTCTAATAAAAATGTTACCTTTTAGGGGTGGAGAATATTACTGTCAATCACATCACTTTTGGAAAAAAATTTTTAGTCATAACAGTAGTGAGTCCTTCTGCTACACTGGCATATATGAGGAAAATAATTAGCCTTACTGTGAATCGATTTCCTTTTATAATAAAAATGGTAGCCAAATACGTCTGAATAATCATATAGAAAATTACAATGATGAAAAAGTAAAGACTATATAGGAGTTCCCATTGTGATTCAATGGTAACAAACCCGACTAGTATCCATAAGGATGAGGGTTTAATCCCTGGCCTCACTCAGTAAGTTAAGGATCCGGTACTGCCATGCGCTATGGTGTAGGTCACAGACATGGTTCAGCTCCTGTGTTGCTGTGGCTGTGGCACAGGATGGCAGCTACAGCTCTAATTCGACCACCAGCCTGGGAACTTCCATATATCATGGGTGTGTCCCTAAAAAGTCAAAAAAAAAAAATAAGAGAATAGATGAGATATTTAATTTTCTCCAATCCAGTCATTATTTCACCTGGAATTTGTTCTTTCAATGTATTTATCAATTTAATAAATCCTTACATGCAAAGCACTACGTGAAGATACAAAGACATTTAAGACAATTAATCTTCCTTTCAAAGAAACATTCTTACAGAAGATAGACGAACAAGTAATTATAGTATATAGCATTAACATACACCTGGTAACACATGTGTATTAAGCTGCGTTGAAGCAACTATTAGTTTACTGAAAAATGAAATAGCATTTAAAATTATTAGTAATGTCCAAGTACCAAGAAAAATCCTCATAATTTCTGAGATCTATGCTGATGCCAAAATTTAATTAATAATAAAATAAGAAGAACTATCCCTTGGTAGCTGACCACAGTAGAGTAGAATGGAAAACACTTGCAGTCAAAGTAGTTCTGTACTTCTCTGTTTTACAAATCAAGTAAGATTCAATTTTTATAAAAAGGCAGTTATAGGATTTTTCAAGGTTTAGATGATTAATGATACAATTTTGTTTTACAAAATAGGGTACCTTCACATTGCACATGCTAATATAAGCAGTAACAATGCAGAAGTAAAAAAGAAAAAAAAACAATCTATTCATATGTGTAAGAGGGTTTTTTAAAACCAAGTATTGTATAAGCAACCAACAAAGCTGTGTAGCTATCATGTTATTCTGATGACCTGCCTTCATACACCTATTAGAAAAGGCTTCCAAAATCTCTTAGATCACAGAGAAGCAAAGAATCTGTTTAGATAACAGATAAATTGTATCAATTCAGAATCTAAATTTTACAAACACTGATATAATCTCATTCTCAGTAAAACTACAAATTCTTATAATGGAATACTTAAAAGGGAAAGCATAACTATAGCTATTATTTAAAAATGTTTTATTATAATATACTGGACAGTCATATCATTTTCTACTGAATTAAATATCATTAACCCTAAGCATATTCCTTTAAAGGGATATACTATTTGTTTGACTTTGCCCAATGTTCTTACGTTTATTTTCTTTTTTATTCAAGTTTCAAAGTACTGCTTTTACTAACATCGAAAAACAGCTGCTTGATATATTCTCAATAAATAGGTACAGAATTAAGATGAAATTATTTCTATAGTAGGATGATGATGCAGTAAAAAAAAATGCCAGCAAGTGTGAGAGCATACTGCTAAACTAGCTCTTTAACCATGCTATGCCACTTTATTGACCCAATCACACTGTTAAAAAATATTAAAACATGTTAATTCATCTACTCCTCACAACAAACTTAGGAAGTGGGTATGGGGGAGTAACACCTTAATCTCCATTATGCACCCGAGAAACTAGAAGACAGAAATATCCTGTAACCTGTCTAAGGTAAGACAGTTAATAAGTGTCAGAGCAAGGATTTGAACCCACACAGTACAGCTCCAGTACCAGTGCTTTTCAAACCTTAATATACATACAATTCACCTGGGGATGCTGTTGAAATTCAGATCCCAATTCAGTACTTCTGCAGTGGGGAAGGCAAGATTCTGCATTTCTAAAAATCTCATCCTTGATGCAGATACTGCTGGTCTGAAGATCACCCTGAGAAGCAAAGTTCTATCTTCCCTAGAAATGGTGCAAAGTGGTGGTAACACTCAAAAGGAGGTAGAGCTCATCCAGTTAGACAATTAGGCTCATGAGTAAAACAGGGCTTGCCAACTTCTGGTCTAGAACTTAACTGTTTCCTCTGTTAATTTTTTTAGAAGAAAATCAGCAAAATTTGCAAGCATTATAGTACCTACTTTCAGTTTTGCATATTACTACTATAAATTGATACTGTAACACATTCCTCCCAATAAGGCCTTTCCAACATCCAACATCCAAATACTATTAACAAACGTCCCTGACCAGCCAGCCACCTTAACATAGATTCAACCTGAATATATTAAATATTTTAAAAGCATACTTTTGTATTTTCTCAAATACAGAAAGAATGAGAACCTGAGTTAAGAGTCCAGCACCTTTCTAAACTTTTGCCACATGTCAAGTGGTAACTGAGAGGACAAGGACACCCTTTGGGAAAGAGACAGAAGGTAAATGTCTAAACAGCACATCACCCAATTCTAGTCAATAACTTTCTCTAAAAACAGATAGGAAAATGTACATAATACAATTTCCCTTCATTCTCACTGGTGTATCAACTGCTTATATCGTAATCGAGAATACATAAAGAATACAAATTGAAGTTAGTAAGTATTACATCCCTGGGTTTAGAATGCTTTGCCTAAAGCACTCCAATACTTAAAAACTGAAGTGCCATCAAATCATTGGAAATAACACTTTACCAAACTTTTATACTATCAGGAAAAGAAATATCAATACTACTAAAATGTACTCAAACATGTTTAAAGCCACACACTTAATTCAACAATTAAATCTTTCCTATGATCACCTTGAGTGTATACATATTAGACACAGCTATATAACTAAAGAATATTTTATTAATTAAACAGAGAGGGATTTAAGAAAAATCTTAAGTCTGAGTAATTTCAGTTTGGTTGAGTTTTCTTGCATTTCATTCAAGTTTTTCCTGAATATACACAGATATACTTTACAATTCTTCCCTGATAAAGAATTAAATATGTCACATACCTTAGATGGCTTGTAAAAATCATATTCAAAACCATAATGGAATTCTTATTAATTAACTACACATGAAAGTCGAAAGAATTGTTTCACAGATTTCAGGCAATATGAATTCATATATTCTAGAATTATTAATATAGAATCCCACTTTTAATTATAACATAAATTAATTTAAATTGTACAATCAATATAAAGCTAAAATTCTCACCGATGCACCTGTGAATTACAAGGACACCATGTGTATGTATCTTACAAAAAGATGAAAATATAATACAAATCTGGAAAATTTTTCAAAATCCTAGAATGTCTCCACTAAACGCTTAATATTCCAAATTCCTGCTCAAGGACAAGGACAAGATCTTTCACCCAAGAGCCTGAAGACTCACAGCAAAACACACAAAGCACGTGGATATTTTTACTTGTCCAGCATATGAAGGAAGACTGTCCCTAAACTAATAAAAAAAACCTCTCCAGGCCCGTACGAAGACTCATATTTTGTTTTTTTCTTTGATCACTCACACAGTCACAAAGAAACTCACACATTATAAGAACCAGAGAACTGAAAGATGCTATTCGCAATAGTTACAAGCTGGGAAGAAGGAAAGCACAGATGATGTATTCCAAGTTAATGCTTACAAGCAAGCTCAAAGGTTTACTATTTCACTATTATTTCACCTAAATGTGAAGCATTATTTCATGGACTGAAAGGAAATCTGGCATATAAAGAGAAAAATAAAAATAAGTTAAATTTTCTGTCTCCAAGAAAGACTGCTTCCTCTAAAATAATCCTCAGTGACTTTGTGGAAACGTTCCTGGGTTAAACGTGTAGAGAGTATTTCTTCAGCAACTGCAACACTAAGCTACTGCTCAGAGGGCATTCAACACGTGTCTACTGGACTCGCTAGATTTAAACAACTACACTAGTTTGTGCCATTTGCAGAAAATCAACAAAAACCTTTAAAAAAAAGTCTGACCTCACATGCAGTTTTACTAACATTTAAGAGTTTTGAACTGATAGATCTTTATATCTTTTATAAGGAGAAATACCAAATACACTCTGCAAATCAAGTGATTCTTCCAGAGAGCAAATTTAACTTGACCTCCCTAAATGGCTACAGATTTGACAGACCATTTAGAAGCCTGGAAGGAAATACTCTGATTTATTTATTCTCTAAAGCAGTGCTGTTCAACAGAAATAAAAGGTGAGCCACACATGTAATTTTAAATTGTCTAATAGCCACATTAAAATGGTAAAAAAGCGAAATTAATTTTAAAACATTTCATACAACCCAACATATCAAAAACATTAATATCTTCAACACATAGTATTTTTTGAAAATCAGTAAGATATTTCACACTTTTTTCTTCATAACTAAGTTTTCAAAATCTGATGTGTATTTTACATTTACAGCACATAGCATTTTGGACTACAACTGAAAATAGTAATGTAGCTAGTGGCTACATTACTGGACAGCACAGCTCTTTAATACTCTGAGATCTGAAATACTACTATCTGTTTAAAATTAGTTTACATTCAAGTTTCCTATTTGAATTGAAATGGCTGAATACAAATAAGGATCAGATCACCTTATCGAGGGCACCAGTTCACACACAGTAAGAAGCAACTGGATTATACCCTATTATATCTCAAGTAGACTTCAAAAACAGGTCTGATAATCACAAGTAAACACAACATGCAACAAATACATAGGTAAGACAAGAAAAAATTTTCCTATTAAACCGTTTAACAATGCCTTATTTCTAGCAGCCACTCTCCTTTTTTGAGCAAGAATCTCCATGCAAATAATCTAAAAGACTGTTTTTCTAAGTTTGATGAATTGTGGAAGCCATACAGTCACTGTTGAAAAACTGAGCAGTAAGATGAATTTAAAAAGAAGTTTCAGGAAAAAATCACCAACCAGTTACTTTCAATACACCTTATACCAACCAACAGTCTTTAATTATTCTACATGAGCTTCACTGAAGTGACTTCTTCCCACAAATTCCAATTCATTTACTGCTTTTCATACACATATCTCAAGTACCAAAATTACTAAGAATTTTCCCAAGTAATTAGACCATCTGGTTAAAATGTAAACAATTTCAACAATGCATTCTCTAGAAAACAACAACTAAAACCATTAGCTTAGCACATAAAATTTGTCCTTAAGGACAGAAACAACTATACTCTTGTTTACTGAATTTACATTTTGTAACACCACATTCAGCAATTTCTAAATTTGGAAGGTCAGTTCAGATTGCACACAAGCAGTAACTTTAAAGCTTAGCAAAATTTTAGAAGTTTCTGCAATACACTTCTGAATACACACACTATAGAAATATTACAGCAGAACAAAAATCAGCACCAAACTAATCCCAGCAAGACTCACAAAATCAATACATTTATAAGTCCCAAATGCATAACACACACTAAAGTTTTTTTTCTCCCATATTTATTTAATTCATCTTAGACAGTTCTTGTTTAATCCACTTGCAAAGCTGAAAAGCAAATGAACCTTCTTCTGAAGCACAAATATCTAAGGGTGAAACATGAATCTCGATATTTTCCACAATTTGAAATTAAAACAACATTTGTTTCTTACCTGCAGTTAGGAGGAGGATCAAGGGTTATTTCAGCTAGCTCCTTCTGAATTCTGTTAGTGAAATGAGAACAGACAAAAAGGATTTCAGAGAGTCTACAGAATAACCGGGGAATTACACTGCCCTCTACCACCATGCAGTTAAATGCAAGGCTGGCTTCGCCTTCAGTAATGCTAACATGGCTGCTTCCTCTTTGTTCTCAGAGGCATAACCCAAATCCCTTAACAGAAACTTTGCAGCTTTTTTTCTCACTTGCTACTGTAAATAAGTAGGACATTTACACCTGATTTGAGAAATAGTCTTCCACTAGTACTCAGTAGAGGATATAAAATGCATTTTAAAACACTTTTTACCAAAGAAATTCTCTTTTCAAGCTTATATGCAAATGAGACAAGAAGGGAGGAGGGAAAGCACTAGAATATTTGACAATGACTTCAAGTCACTTTTACGGAGGTAAGAATTAGCAAGCCACTGCAAGAGTACATTAATAATTTTGACAATATTTTATCTGTCAGAAAAAAGTTTGAATTTACAAATATTTTTACCAGTGAAAAACTTGAAAAGGACTCAGGCATTTTTATTTAACCCAATCTGTTTTCCCTGACCTTAAGTACGGCACTTAAATTTAATAAATTCAGGAGGAGAACAGGTAATGACAGCCTTGAGGTAAGAGGGTAAAAAAGCAGTTCTCCTATTTTATTCAAATTTAAAATGCATTCAAAACTTAAGATGTGTTTAATGTTCCTCAACAAGATTACAACAAATTGAAAAGGATTTTAAATTATTTCAATGACCTCTTCCATTTCATAAAGTACTCTAGTTATTAATACTTGATTATTGACACAATGGTAAAAAACTCATAGAAAATTACTACAGAATGCCAACATTTAATCAGCTTTTATATTTTCTTTTTCTTTTGACTGTGATCAAAAAAATCAGCAAAGTGTCGATACTGCTTAATGCTGTAGAAGCATCTGATGTATAATTACTTGATATTCCACTATTACTACCACTGATGGGAATCCCATTGACAGAATCTTTTTTTCACCATCACAGATCATATTAATCAATAGGAAACAAATGATCTTTCTCTTATATGCAACAAAATGTGTTTCTCCTGCTGTTGACTATTAACATGTCAAGCATATCCACAAGTTTTAGAGTGGAGAGGCACTATGGCAAAGTTTTCAATCACCAAATGCCACCTGAAATGTAAATGGCTGCTTTTCAGTTTTATTTGCCCTCACAAGGACACAGAAGTATAACCATAGCTTAACTACAAAAAGTAGTACCTGGAACATATGACTTAAAGGCATGTTTGTAAAACTGAAAGTGGACTTGGAGCATAGTTTTTAAATTTGCTTTCAAATATAGCCAAGGCCTTGAATTTACAAATTTTCTAGCACACGTGACTATTTCTGATCATTAAGTTTCATGAAGAGAGGCACTGCTGATCTCTAGAAGTGTCAATTTCAATGAAGAAGAAAATGACTCATAAAGAGGAAACATCCTCAATGCACCAGTTAATCTGAGTTCACCAAATTTTCCTCGCCAACTCCTTAAACAATCTGTCAGATGTTAACCCAATCTCTCTCCAAGGACACTCTCACTGAAGTTACCAAAGTACGGAACAAGTTTGCTTAAAAGTCTAATTCTAGGGAGGTGCCTTATAGACCACCTAAAGAATGACAACTCATTCAAGTACAAATAAAACTGATCAAGAAGGAAGTATTTTTGAACTACTGCTAATGATGTAAAACC
The DNA here is from genome assembly GCA_004024745.2 of Catagonus wagneri. Lineage (NCBI taxonomy): Eukaryota > Metazoa > Chordata > Mammalia > Artiodactyla > Tayassuidae > Catagonus > Catagonus wagneri. The sequence continues at coordinate 33,644,193 of PVHT020000141.1, read as the reverse complement.
AACAAAAGTGTCCAACACTGACAACATGCGTAATCCTTTTTTCACACATTACCTTTTAGCACTAGTGGATAACTTAGCAGTGGTTTTGCTAGAGAGTTTGGTGTTTTTCTTCTGCTGGGTGGCAGAAGGTTTTCTTTCTTCTTGTTCTTCTGGCTCTGGGGCGGCTGGGTCTCGCTGGTCTGCATCTGAACTACCACTGCTGGTGCTGGGGCTCTCATCATCGGACCTTTGCCGATCACTGGACATCTTGGTGAAGTTATTTCTTGGAAAACTTTTCAATAAAAAAGGGAGAAAGGACAGGTAAGTCTATGAAATAAACCAACAGCATTTTCTGCTCATCTTCACCTAAAACCGTATTTTAATGAAAACACTTCAAAACTGTTCACACTTATCTCGTCGTAAAGCAAGGTTACAGGGGAGGTGATGGGTCTCATAACGCCAGCGTTCAGGGATTTACCGAACTCAAGTTAGAAAACCCACTCACATTTTTTTCCATCCCTTGGACAATCTATCAATTGTCTACTTTTTCAGAAGGCATGAAACAGATTTGCCAGGGAACTTAGGCAACGAGCATTAATAACATATGACACACTGTAAATAACAGATCTTGCTGAAAAATGTTAAAAAGTCACTAATAACGTCTAAATATTTACAGGTTGACATTGGTCAAAGCTACCAAATTCCCTTTCCGAGAGGAAAACATACCCTGTTAATCCCCATATGCTTATTTAAGGTGGCGATTCCTCCTCGATGCACGTAAACCTTTAAATACAATACTTAGGAATTTAAGAAATCAACTAACAAGCTGCTCTAGCCGTTTCCACGGCCAGCAAGGAAGATTCATCCGGCCAAGACCGAGCTACCACCCTGGGAAAAGGAAAATTCAAACTGCACCTTCTGCAAAGCTCCCCATGCCATCAAGGTTCCTCGCTCAATTTTTACATCACGGACCGACATTTTGTCCAAAATAACGAAAAAAAAAATCAGAGGAAAAACAAACAAACAAAGCCCCAAGAAGTACAACAAATTTCCGCGCCCGCGGAGGCGAGCCGCGGCCGGCGGCGCGGCCACGCAGCTCCGCGGCCCTTTGTGGGGAGGGCCGCGCGGGGGCCGCGGGCAGCGCTCGCCGCGCCGGGCGCCAAGTGATGCGAGCAGCCCGGCCGGCCCCGCCGCGGCTCGCGGACACCGGCGGCGCGGGCGCCCGGCGCGAACAAAGCTGCCCGCCCCCGCCCCCTCCCCCACCGCCGCCGCCGCCGCCCCGGCCGCCCCCCACGCGGCCCCCCGGCCCCGCCGCCTTACCTCGGCCGCCCGCCCGGCCCGCTCGCGCGCCGCTACGGTGTGGGGGAGGGAGAGAGAAAAAAACCCTTCCTTAAGGAAATGGAGGCAGCTGGGGGGGGGGGAAGGGGGGGGAGGGAAAAAAAGAAGCCGAGGAGGCTCTGGCCGGGGAGTGTGGAACATTGAAAGTCGGAGGGGGTTGTGCAGTGCCGGGCTCCGGCCGGAGGGTGGCGCCGCCCAGCGCCTTCGGAAAAAAACGGGGGGTGGGAGCTCAGCTGGGCGAGGGCGCGAGCTCCCGACGAGGCGGAGGGGACGCGGGAGACCCCCGCGCTCTGTGGCCTCCCGCCGCCGCCGCCCGGCTCGGCTCCTCCCGGCCGCGCAGTCAGCAAGTTCCGAGGCGAGCGCGGGGGAGGGGCGGGCTCGGCGGCGGCGCGCGTGCTCGCTCACTGCTTGCCTGGCGAAGGGGCGCGCGCAGCCTGCGGACGCGAGCCGTTCTCGCGCGCTCCCGCGCGCTCTTTCCGCGCCTCCCTTCACCCGAGGGGCGCACGCGTCCGCCCGCGCGCGGCCCGGACAAAGAGCGCGGCGGGGACCCAGCGAGCTGGCCCCTGCAGCCCTTGGCCGCGGAGCGGGTGCCAGAGAAGGCGGGGGCGCGGGCGCCGTCTCGTGGGGCCTCTGTGCCGCGGGGTGGCTTCCGGCCTGAGCCCGCCTCCGGAGCGAGACTGCCCATTGGGCTACCCGCCCCGCAGGCTGGGCCGGGGTCATCCCTGGGGCTGACTGCAGCTCCACTGCGTGCGGAGGGGCCGGCGTCGGTCCCGGGGCCCCGACTTCTGGACAAGGGCCCCGGGCGCGTGGTCGAGAGTCCCCCACTGCCCTAGAAGATTGCAGACTAATGGGTGTCATTGACGAGGGCGGGCATGCCGGAGGAGGAAAGCTGCCTCTTGCCCCTCGTGTGAGCTAAGGGGGCAAGATGGGGTCTTAGGCATCGAGGGAGGAAGAGATTCTGAGACTAGGTGACCAGCTTCTGCTTCTCTGTGGCTCTCAGCCTGCCAAAGGAGAAGGTGATCCTTCAGATGCTTTGAAAACTTAAAAATTCAAAATAATTTTTTAAATGTCCCGTTCAAGATTAAGTGCAGAAGGGCATAAACAGGGTTCATACCTGATGCTTTGCTGCGTAGTTCTTCTGAGGTGCATGCTAGAGGCCAGCTCTGGAAAGAGAACCCTCAGTGATACTGGGTCAGAATGTCCACACAAAAAAGCTTCAGGTGGAGATAGTGAAGGTTAGTTTTAATCTGTCATTCTCTCTTGCAGTCTTAAGGTGGACTCTGAAGTTTTTGCCCCAGGCACAAAGTAACTAGAAATACAAAAACTTCCTGTTTGCAGCCCAGACCTTCTCCAGCTCCTGAGAACTTGCTCCAGTGATGGAGCCCCAAAGGAATTTGTGGATTCCTCTCCCACAAATGTCAGGAGCAGGGGTGCTGGGAGAATGTGGAGTTCAGAGCAGGAGTAAGAATGGCAGAGTCATAACAGATGAACTGCAATTAAAGGAAAAAAGAAGAAAAAAAAAGGCTGAATGAGCCAACATACTGACTTCTTTTTCCTCCAGATAGAAAAGTTTTGGTAAAGTGCTGCTTACAAATCTGAAGAGTAAGTTACATTTCTTTAATTTTCCAAAGACACTGTCATTCGGTGAACCTTTTAGAGAGCTGTGCCCTAGGTGCTGGACACACTAGTGTGTGACTAAAGCCAGGTCTGCCTTCTCTAGAAGCAACCAGTCCAAAGAGGGAGCAAATGTTAAAGTCCACCAAGTTGATAAGGAGGAAAGATACTCTAGTCAGGAAGTCTCAAATGTTGAAGAAGGCATGGTGTGTGTGTTCACAAGCATTTTGATTTGGCTAGATCGAAGGGTACTGTGGAAACAGCTTGTTAGTGAAAATACAGACAGAAAGTTCCCCCCAGTTTTTACACTGTGATGCTACAGCAAAAGCAGCCAGTTTGGAGTTTGGACTTTGCTTTGTTTGGAATGGGAGGTTGTGAAGGGAAAGCTATATATTAAAAAGTGGGTTTTTTTTAGGAAATTTAATCACAGAAGTAAACTGCAGGCCCACAAACCAATTGCTGATAGGATTAGGGTGGGGCTAGGATATTGGGAGATAAAGATCTTCAGTTGTGTTTTAGTAGCATTTTCCATGTTATAAAAAACAATGCTATACTGGACTGAAAAGGAAGGGAACTGGATTCTAATTTCATTTTACCAGACTCATGTGACCTCAGGCAAGTTATTCTTTTCAACTGAATCTCTCTCATAGGTAAAAGAAACTTGTACCAGAAGTTCTAAGTTCTCCCTTGCTCAAATATTTCATGATTCTTCAATGAATTTGAAGTCATGGAGTTCCACTCAATATTCACCTAGAATACTTAGGAATTACCAAATGCTGAGAAATTGGAATGAAATATGGGTGCTGCTCTTACTGAGCTCCGTGGGTAAGGGGACAGCCAGAAATGTAGACTACAGGATGAGAAGTGCTGCATTAAAGGAGTGGACAGAATTTTACTATCAATTAAAAATTAGTAATGGAATTATTAATTCAGCTTGGGGTTATGTGCCATGGGGCCAAAAGAGTAACAATGAACTGGGTCTGGAGGGATCAATAAGTGATAATACAGATAATGCTCCTGGCACAGTACCAGGGACACAATAGATGTTCAATAAATAGTACTTAACCAAATTATTAAAGTCACCATAAAGAGGCTCCGAAGGTTAAGGACATTAGTGGCCTGCCCCAACAATATTAGGTACCCAGCTACCTTTATTCACTTGACTAAAGGGTGTTCAAGTGATCCTTTCCAGCTCACAGCTCTCCTCCAAGGTAACGTGACATCAGCATCTTGACCAGAAGCAACATGCACATTATAAATTGTTATCTAACATGACGTTCTTCCTCACAGGAAATCTCTTTTGTAATTACTTTATCTTTCTCTTGTTTTTGCCATGTTTACCCTTGAAAACAGGGATCATGTCTTGTAGGCATTCCTGAGAGCATACATATTTCGCCAACTGCAAATTATAAAGTATGTGATAATTTTTCCCATATGACCTCCCAAAATAGTACCATAGACATAAGCTATCACAAGAAGACTGTTCTCTCTTCGTCTCCCCTTTTTCTCTTTCTCGTAGGAGGTCCTGCAAGCTTTACTCACAACTCTGAGAGAGGCAAAATAGGAAAGACACTAAATCCAACTGCATCAGATATTGCCACAAAGAGCCCCCCTCTCTCTTTCCCACAAATGCTGTGACCAAAAGGAACCTGTCATTGTAAGGGCCAACAAGGCCGGCCCCCAAATCCTTTAGACTTCCCTAGTTGTGAGTTGCTTTTCCCATGCCTTTCCGTGGGTCTCGGTGTTAAGTGTTATATATGTACATAAGTATGTATGTGTGTATAACTAAGAATTCTATAGGAATACACCATTTGAGTTTCTCACGAAGTTTCTGAATGATTAGGTTAGCTATGCTGGGGCTACAGATCTTTTAAAATTATCCACCATGGCCAACAAAACCTCACACATAATGGATGTAAAATACTTATTAATTTGTTGATTTCAGAGTGCTTTTGTTTCCTAACCTTTCTCATCATCCCTTTATCTTTTTTTTTTCTGACTGTTTCAGATGCTGTCCAGTGACTTGTATCCTTCTGTCTCCTGACTATAAAATTTTCTCTATTAAAAAAAGAAAGTTTGGTTTATTAGGAAGTCATTCCTTGGCCCAGGATTAGTTTAAGAAGCCGTAATTGCCATTGTTAGTCTCAATATCTCTGGACCTCCAGAGTCCAATGTACTGATTGACATCTAGTGTTCCTCCATTGTGTCATGTGTACAAAACCTGCTGTGCACCAGATCCTAGGCTGGGTTCTGAAATAGGAAGGTGCCAGAAGCCTCTCTGACTTTAGGGACTTCAGCGCACAAAACTCGGTCATCATTTCCTGCTTTTCTTCTTTCAGGTAACTCTCAGGGAAAATACATACCAAAAAGAGTTCATAAGTTTATTCCACAAAGAGCTTGTACACGTGAGATGAAAACATAAGAATCGTAATAAGACAAAAGACATGAACAGATACATTTTAAAAGAAATACATTTATTTAACCTTATTAAAAAAGAAAACAAACCTCAACCTTGCTAGGTATCAAAAAAAGGAAAACTAAAATGAGATACCTTTCAAAAATAACAAAAATAATTTTTAGTGATTATAATCATTGCTGGCAAATTGGTAAAAAAAAAAATTCCCTTTGTCCCTTTCCAGTGGCAATGAAAGTTGGTACTATCTGTTTGAAAAATAATTTAGAAGTTTGTGTCTAGAGTCTTGAATATTTTCATATCCTTTAGCCAGATTTCTCCATTTCATGAAGTATATCTTAAAGAAGTATTCTAAACATGGAAAAAACAGCATTGAAAAACTGGAGATGTCCAACTATAGAAAAATGATTAAACAAAATGATTCAGCCACACAATGAAATTTGCAGTTATTAAAATAATACTTATGAGGAATATGCAAAAATATAAAAACAGATTATGATAAATGCTAGTGAGGGCAGGGTTTGTCTATGATGTTAAATCAGAGCCTGACTCAATACCTAGGAAGGTATCTGACACAAAGTTAAGTGCTTAATAAACATCTACCAAAGGAATATGCACCGTATCTTTACAACTAGCAAGACAAAAATATCGAAAGGAACATACTCTAAAAGGTTAACTAAGCTTATATTTTAGAGCTAAAAATAACCTCTTAAATTTTATATTCATTATTTTTCTTTGCTTTTTTTAATAAGCAGGATCTACTTTTATAATGAGGGAAAATGTGAATAAATACAGAGGTGTACATTTGGTGAAGAAAAACAATGTTTTAACAGTTTTTAAAACTGCGACTTTTAATAAATTAAAATAAATGATGAAGGGGTTCCTGTTGTGGCACAGTGGGTTAAACACCTGACTAGTATGCATGAAGATGCAGGTTCAATCCCTGGCCTCACTCAGTAGGTTAAGGATCTGGTGGTGCCATGAGCTGTGATGTGGGTCGCAGACGCGGTTCAGATCCCGAATCGCTTGTGGCTGTGGCTGTGGCGTAGGCTGGCAGCTGCAGCTCCAATTCAACTCCTAGCCTGGGAACTTCCATATGCTGCAGGTGCAGCCAAAACAAGGAAGTGAGGAAGGGAGGGAAAGGGGGGAAGGAGGAAGAAAGGGAGGAAAGAAAGATGAAAGAAAGAAAGAAAGAAAGAAAGAAGGAAGGAAGGAAGGAAGGAAGGAAGGAAGGAAGGAAGAAAGGGATAAAGAAAATTCAAGGAGATATTCAGGATTTGTCAAAATTTTAAGGTTGATAGAAGAAAAAATAGGGAAGAACATTTTTAAAATCCTTCAAGAGCTGTGTGAAAGGACTCTTCATTAAATAAAATGATAAGCTGTGGATCAAGGACACATAGATCATGGAAAAAGAAGAAATAACTAAAACTCAGATGACTTAATATGTAACAGATGAGACTTCATCTAAAACACAGAAAAACAAAGGATTATTCAATTACTTATATTGAGATAACTAGTTCCCAATATGGAAAAGGTCACTTAGAACCATGTCTTATACATCAACATAAATTACAGATGAATTCGAGTTACATTGTTTAAAACTCACTCCTTCGAAAAATTAGAATACTTTGATTACTTAATGTAGATAGAGATGAATTATGATACACTATACTAAAAACCAACAGAAAAAAAAATCCCATAAGAAAACATGTATTTAACCAGGTACAAAAACTGAATCATCAGTATGCTTCTTCACACGCGCGCGCCCACACACACACACACACACACGTGCAGTAACCAAATTGAAACAACAAAATAGACAAAGCAAAGATTTACATCACCTATAATTCTATGTAGACTTATAAAATTATCAAATCATCATAGACAGTTAAAAAGACATATTAGAAATTGGAGGGTATTCAACTATATGTTACCTTTAAAATCTAATGTATGTTGGTGTGCATGAGTGTGCGTGTGTGTGTATCCCATAAAATTTACAAATCTATAAACCGTGTGATGCCAAATATCTGTGAGAATATTATGAGAAGGGGCACTTTCCTATATTACTGGTGGCACTGTAAATTGATAAAACTTTGTTTTGGAAAGCAATTTGGCAATTTGTTTCAAGTGTCATAAAAATGTTCATACCCTTTAACCTAGTAATTCTACTTCTGGGAATCTATCCTAAGGAAAAAATCCAAAGTGTTAAAAAATGCCATGCACTTGACAATGTTTATCCCAGTGTAATTTATACTGTATAAAAATGGAAACCACTAAAACTGTCCAATATAAAGGCTAAGCTTTCATAAATTATGGTCCATTCACCCAATGGAATATACATAAATATAAAATACTATTATAACTATTGTTTTTACCACCAATTTCTTCTCATGGTAAATCTTTTTCTGTGAGATCAGGTCATGTCCTGCTTAGTTAATAAAACTAACGAAGATGTCACACATCATCTTTTAAATAATATTTTTACTTTATGTAACTTAAATTTTTCATGCTTTACAGTATGTCATGTGTAAAATCAGTTTAAGTGTCTGCTGCAGAAAACAAATTTGTATAAACAAAAAGATTGTCACAAAATATATAAAAGAGATATGGAAGAAATATGCAATAAATCATTCTGGGTTAAGGGCCAGTTTACTGTGATGCTGGCTATCTTTTCTATATTGCACAAGTGGTTACCTAATGGGAAGAGATTTAATAGGAAACAATATGCTTTGATTAGGGGCTGCAAAGAAAGTAGTTTAATTTTCCATGAGAAACAAGTTAACATTTTACTTAAATGTCTTTATAACCGAAGACGTAAAACAATAGTTTTAAGATATTTTAAATTAAATGAGTTAAGTTATATTTTTTTTCAGGTCCAAAATCTAGAGGTTTGTTATAATTTATAAAAGATCTCAAAGGTGTATCTAGTAAAATGTCAGAATGCATATGATTTTAACTACTCTTGCTTATAACATCCCAAAATAATTCAGATAAAGTAAACATGACTGAGTGATGTGAGTGGGTTAAAAAAATGAGAGTTTTCAGTAAGAATATGTACCCATTGTGTGGTAGGGGTAAGTAGCATGTCTAACTTGGACTCATATTAAGTAATGAGCACTTAGTACTAGTACCAGTATGTATAATCTATAAAAAAGCTATTGAAGTATCAGACTTTTAACCAAGGAAACTGAGTCTCAGAGAAACTAAATTATCTTCCTAAAGTCTGAATTCTGTCCCCATTTCACTATGCTGTCATATTCATCAGCATATAGTCCATTTTTCCAAGTCAATAGCTCCTGTGGAAATATCAAAAGGACATAATCAGAAAGTCCTTATAAGTATAGTAGTCTTTTCTCACCCTTATTCATAAAAGAAAAATCTGTGATATGGTAATATAAATTTAGTAATCCTGTAATAATCACGTATAACATCCTATATATATATATTATATAATACCACAGTTTATAAGTAAAATTTACTTGTGTGATTTTTCCTTTTTTTGGGGGGGGGGTCTTTTTTGGGACCAACCCACGGCCACTGGCCTACACCATAGCCTCAGCAACACCATATCCAAACGACATCTGCAACCTATGCCACACCTTGTGGCAACAACAGATCATTAACCCACTAAGCAAGGCCAGGGATCAAACCTGGATGCTCATAGATACTAGTCAGGTTCTTAACCCGCTGAGCCACAACAGAAACTCTGGTGTAATTATTTCTTTAGTTTTATCCCCCTACCAGAATGAGGACAGGGGCCCATATTTGTATTTTGTTCCTAATACAGTGCCTGGCATATAATCTTTAGCAAATAATGCCTGAATGAGTGAATGGACGGCCAAGCTCATTTTCACACTCAAAGCCAACTGAAGGAAGTGTTATAGAAGAACACTTCTATAACAAGAAGAAGAAGAAACATGATCTTTTTCCACTGCCTGATGTATTTATGTACCTAATTTTCATGAAAAGTAGCACAGGCCAAGCATATGAGAATCCAAAATTATTTACAGAAATTAAAATACAATAGGTTCATACATGCAAATAAACTAAGAGTGTTTGGTATGTGACCCTAACCTCTGATATACAGATCAGAAGAACAATGACCACATTTTTCTCACCAAACTTATAGAGCCACGGTCAGAGAATGAATACTGGCTTATGTTCTTTTCTAAAAATACAGTAGGACAGCAAAATTTTTTTCTAATCTGCTTTATAAAGTGTCTACAGTGCTCTATAGAAGAGATCAAGTTATGCGCTCTATAAAGCTAAATGCTCGCAATTAAGATTAAAATCAATCAACCTCAATCAATCTCAGACTCATTGGCAGAGGTATTTAAAAGGAACAGTGGAAAAATAAAACTGTTATGTATTTGGTCCAATTTTCTCTAGCTCTTAATCAGAACATCATGGTCATTGACCCAGAAACCTGACATCTTGGGTTCTAGTTCCAATTATATGGCTTTGACCTTATAGATGCCAGTTTCCTCATCAGCAAAATGAATCTTGAGGTTCTTTCTAATTCTGGAATCTATGATTTATGCTATTGTATAAGTAAGTGCTGTAGAACAAACTGAATTAACTAGTATGGTTGGTGGTGCTTTTTTAAACTCTAGCATTGCTTAATGGCAAGATTATGCCAGCCATGATTTAAGGCCATATGTAGCCACACAAGTTGATTAACCATTAAAACTCAATTTGGCTTTAACAAATTTGAATGCCTTTCTTACATAAAGCCTACTCTAACCCACCACCCTACTCCACCCTTATCCTACCCACCCACAGTTATTTTGGCTCTTTGAATATACACGTGTCCAGACCAGCTGTCAATTTAAGAGGAAAATCTATGTACCAGAAATTCTAGTTGTTTGGAATATTATAAAGAAAAGAATGTAATTTCTAATAAGGTTGTTTATATCAGGTGAGATTTCCACTTATTATTGAGATTAATTCTAAACAATTCTTTTTCTTGTCCCTGGAAAAATCTCTTTAAAAAAAGTCCATAACTTACCTATGGCGATTTCTGCTAATCCCCCCAAAAAAACTCATAAAATTGAATTTAGGAAATACAGCTATCTTATTGCATATCTTATTTACTCATTTAACAAACACAACAAATGCCTTTTCAAGGACAAAGCACAGAGAAGACACATACATGTCAAACAAGACGTGATACTATCTCTGCTCTGCAGGGTGTATCATCTAGCAGGATGGTTTAAGAGGGAGGACTTTAACGTCCCAGAAGAGGAGTTTCCAGACTAAAAAACAGTGGTAGAATTTCACTCACCTCCTCCTCACGTAATAAACAGATTTTCAAAATTTGTGTTTTACTACCTTCAAATACATTGGAGGAGAAGCCAGAAGATGTAAAAGAGTGATTTATATGTTTATTTAACAAACTAGCATTGAATACCTACTGAACAACGGAGAAAACTATACTGTTGAATGTAGAGGGCATGTCTTTCAAAACACACACACACACACACAGGCTCTGAAGAAGTGGGCACAGGTTGAGCAGATGGAAAACCAGTTCTATCTTAGGATAATTATATGGTTAAAAAAGCAGTTGAACTTTATCCATTTATTTTTATTTTTTATCTTTTATTTTTTTTTATTTTTTATTTTTGGCCATGCCTGCAGATTGTGGAAGTTCCCAGGGCAGGGACTGAACCCCTGCCACAACAATGACCCCAGCCATTACAGTGACAACACTGGATACTTAACCCACTGAGCCACATAGCAACTCTGCTTTTATTTTTTTTAAAGGAAAACAGAGTTCAGAGTTTAACCTTCCAGCTAGAATACTTCAGACATTAGTCTCTCTCTCGTTTTTTAAATTGAAGTATAGTTGATTAACAATGTTGTGTTAGCTTCAAATGTTCAGCAGTGATTTAGGGGTGTGTGTGTGTGTGTGTGTGTATAGCACAGGGAGCTATAGTCAATATTTTGTGACAACTTTAGGGGAAACAAATCTTAAAAAGAATGTGTACACACACACACACACACACACACATATTCTTTTTGCAGATTTGTTTCCCCTTTAGGTTATCACAAAATATTGACTATAGTTCCCCATGCTATACAATACGTCCTTGGCTGGTTACCACAGATACTGGTCTCTTTCACTCACCCACTGCCATCACAGCATTATCATTGTACCTAGAATGCTGTACCATTTTTAATATATTAATGCTAATATATTAATATTTTAATATATTAATGTTACAGATGAGGACACTGAGGCACAGAGAGATAAAGCAACTTGCCCAAGGTCACATGACTAATAAGTGTTGTAGTCTGGCTGGGAAGACTATGTGCTTGACTGCTATGCTATGCCACTTCTTAAAAAATCAGTGGGATTCTGAGAGAAATAAGAGTGAAGAGAAGGAACTAGTGTCATTGGCCCCATAGTTAAATGGGAAAGAATCGGGGCCTTTGTGACAGGCTGGAGATGCTGACAGTAGAGAATGAGAAGTGTGAGGCATCCCAAGGAGGTTACTTTTGGACAGTCTTTAGATGCTGGGGTTGACAGAGATAGTTCAATGAGAAAGACATGTAAGGAAGCACTTGTGAAAATCAAATGATTTGTGGTCAGTTTGGGCAAATTTTCTCCTGCTAATCTCTGTCTAGATCATACCTTCTTATGCTATTCTCTTCTTTCATCCCTTTAAACTGTTATAATGTTGACCTAAATTCAAAATTTTGTTGTTGTTGTTTTTGCTTTTTAGGGCTGCACCCACAGCATATCAAAGTTCTCAGCCTAGGGGTTGAATTGAAGTTACAGCTGCCAGTCTGCACCACAGCCATAGCAACGTTGGATCCAAGCTCCATCTTTGACCTATACCATAGCTCAGGGCAACACCAGATCCCCAAACCACTGACTGAGGCCAGGGAAGGAACCTGCACCCTCATGGATACTAGTTGGATTTGCTTCCACTGTGCCACAATGGGAATTCCTTAAATTATTGTATTTATTAAATCAAATCTATAAATCATCCTGTTCTCCTCTGAACTTCCATTAAAAGAAAACAACTAAAGTTATTTCAAAATGGTTCCTTATTAGTGTTGTACATGTAGGTCAGTAACTCTTAATAGAAAAAAAGTCTCACAAAGTAGACTAACCCTTAAAAAGTGAGAGATTACAACAATAAATCTTGGTACTCCATCATCTCAATATTGAGATGTCCAGTCTTAAACACAAAGAATTACATGCTGAAATTTAACATTTTCTTTCAAATTTCAAAAAATCTCCAAGTTTAGGAGTTCCTGAGGGGATCAGTGGTAATGAGACCAATTACTATCCACGAGGATATGGGTTTTGATCCCTGCCTCGCTCAGTGGGTCAAGGATCTGGTGTTGCCGTGAGCTGTGGTGTAGGTTACAGTTGCAGCTTGCATCTAGTGTTGTTGTGGCTGTGGCATAGGCTGGCAGATGCAGCTCTGATTGGACCCCTAGCCTGGAAACTTCCATATGCCATGGGTATGGCCCTAAAAAGACAAAAATATTTTTAAAAATATCTCCA
>PVHT020000141.1:33589979-33630330 GCA_004024745.2 Catagonus wagneri | reverse complement strand
TAAAAATATCTCCAAGTTTAGATTTAACAACATTTAAATATTGATTAAACTCTTCACTTAATGATAGGATCGAGAGTTCATTTGTATATAATGTCAGCTAAAGGATAGTTTATAGAATACTGAAATCTCTGGGTTTCTGAAAAGAGCACTAAAAGACTAATTATATTTGTTGTAACTCTCTGAATATGTAAACATAACAGTGAATCATTTATAGGAGTTGTTTAGAGAAAATTCTCAGGATCACCGGGCAGCTTGTGCCTAGTCTGGTACAGTGTATGGCTTAATGACTTAATCTGAGTAAATTTTAATTAGCAAAGGAATGCAAATATGTATACATACATGAGTATATGTGCATGTGTGTACAGATAGTTTGTTACAAGAATAAGCACTTGTTTGTTAAAGACTGAAAATAAGGATCAACATTGTAGCATTCATAACCACATAACTTGATAAATCACATAATTTAGGTGCTGCAAAGACAGAATAAGTAAAAACTAGTATCAGGGACCAATATCAGGAACATATGCATAGGCTCTATATTGCCTAAGCTAAATAGCTACAATGTGGTTCAGTGTGGGGTGTAAAATCCTAACAAAAGTGATCCCATTTTAAAGAGATTTATTTGGGGTGAGCAAAGGTGATATGATACTCATCTCTGGGTAGCTTCTTAAAACTGATTTACTGCAGTGGCTTGTGGAAGTAACAGATGTTTATTTGAATGAATATTCATTTGCTGACATCAAGTCCCAGTAGATGACACTTTCCTCTTAAGAGGTCATATTTTCCTCTTATGGAAGTGTTTGCTATTGCGGTTGCCAATCATCTATTTAGAAGACATAACACTAAGGAGCTATGTAAAGTAGAGTATTGATGTACAATGATGTGGAGTCTGAACCAGAGGTAAATATGCTAATTAGAAACAGCAATAATGCAGATATAAACATCATAGTGACTTACCTTATCCTTTTTGACAGCATCATGATAGCTTCTCATCAACCAGTCATGAATTTTCTTTTAAATTACCTTATTAGTACACTGCTTGAGCTGTAAAAACATTTATTTAAGAAAGAACGTTACCAAGAAGTGAGGTGACTTTAAATCACCATAGAAACCAAATAAAGGACTTTATTGTGAAGAAGGTTTAAAGAGTTATAAAATTCTGCATGAATACAAATTATTATTATTTGGGGCCTAGCTGCATTTCCACTACTTGCTATCTGTGTGTTTTTAGAGAAAACAGCAACATCAGAAAGTACAGATAGCCTGTTACAATTGTTTTGTTTCATAAATTCATGCATTGGGGCCAGTTTATCATACCTAAAGTTACTTTGGCTCTGCAAAAGATTATTTTGGCAGAAGTTTTATTAGTGTGTCAAATTGTCTTTTAAGAAACTTGGCCAGGATTACTGCCCAAGATGGTAAGTTATAAATTTTAAACCTTATTACTATACACTCCCACTCCCCTCCCCCAAGACAGTAGTACTATTGAATTTTCTGGTGCTATGATCCAAACACAAATTTGTTACAGAATTCCAGGAACAAATAATATAATTTTAGGAGCAGAGTTAACAAATGAGATGATAATCTGGTTATATTTCTTGGTCTGTGAATTGCCTAGAGTATTTAACAACTAAGTCTCCATTTGCTGTGGTGTTAGAAACAGATACATAACATATACACGGAAATCTGTAGCTGATTCAAAAGTATCACTGTTAAGCCATTAGAATCAGTGTTCTTTCTCAAACTCACAGATGTGTTTTCTATTATCCAGCTCTTTTTATTCGTGGCTCTCAAGTCGGGCTGCTTATTAAAATCATCTGGTGATGATTGCAGAACTGTTAAAACTCATGATGCACGGGCCACACTCCCTATTAATTAAATCATAAACTCTCAGGGTGAGACCCAGACATTAGTACTTTTTTTTAAAGCTCCCCTAGGCGATTCCAATGTATGGTGGGTCAAGGTGGAGAAGTACTTAGTGGTAGAGATGTTGAGAATCAGTGAGGTGGAGAAACAATAAGAGAATGTCTTCTTACTGAATTAAAAAGTAGATATCAGTGAGTGTTCAAACTGCCCTGGACCAACAGTAATGCAGAAAGAGATTATTAGGGTATCTTTTTTTGATTTCCTTGAAAATCTCAGGTCTGTTAATTACATGAGAGGGTAAATTTCCAGATTATGCAAGAGTTTATACCTGTTTATTAAGATTGAAATATACCAGTGATATAAATCGCTGCTTATTTTAATATATAATCATTATTTTCAATTTGTGGAGTTCTTTTTCAAAGAAATATTTTTAACACAGCAAAAAATACTTTATTAATTCAAAACCTATGCAGAATAAGTACTGTTCAAGTGGTAGTTGGAGGTAGCAGGGATGTTCTTGGGAGGAGAGTAGATTTTAGCCATTGTCACTTTAGGGAAAAAATAATGATATATTTTGTGCTGTTACTCCTTGAAATTTGTTCATTTTCACAAAGTATGCTTCCCTGAAGTATCTTACTAGTATTATCCAGGAGAAAGATGAATTAGAGACAGAAAAACTCCCTCTAACTTTAATATAGTTTTGGTAAGTTGGAAGCAGAGATTTGTTTGCTCAGATGTAATTAATATAGAAGGTAGTAGGTGCATTGATTAGACTCGAACAAAACAGGGATCAAATCCTTCTATCTCTGCCCCTCCTAGCTGGTGTTTCCTGGGACATATCATTTACCTAGTCTAGGACTCACTTTCTCCATCTACAGAAAGGGCCTTTATACCTTCTGTATGGTGTTGTTATCTGTGGGAGATTAAGGAAGTGTTGACAGAGCTCTTAGCCTAGCAGTTGGCACATAGTAAGCTCCAAATAAATGGTAGCTGTTTTTTAATTTTTCAAGCGTGTTTTTTGCAGCCCTTTTCCCCCTGGGGTAATATGTGCTGTTTTTCATAACTGCCCACCACAGACTCAACATTCATGAGAATCACAGGAAATTTTTGCATATTCTTAAATTGGGACATAGAGGGGCAAGGCAGGTGTGTGATGCAGTGCAGGTGCATTCATGGCCATGTGAGTGGAGTGCATAACCCATCAAGCTCATTTACTAGGTGAGGTACCCTGTCCCGGGACCAGTTGGAAACAAGCAGTATGTGTCTCCACAAAGTGAAATCACCTACCATCATGGACCATCTCAGTTATGAGTGAAAAGTGATACTCAAGAATGTTAAATCATCATATTCTAAGGGTCTCTATATAATATTCCACTTCATTGATTCTAACGTGCACATTTTAACATCTCTGAAATCAAAATGTACCATCCAATCGATAAGATCTTAAATCACTCTCAGCCAGGCTGCACTTCTGATGTAGTTGGCACTGCCTGTGACTGCATGAACTTGGCCATAGCTCTTCATATTGTTATGATGCATGATAAAAACTCAAGGCCAAGTAAGTTTAAGAAAATTCTTTAAATAACTTTAAAATAAAAATTCTAAGTGATAAAAAATTGTGTCATAGTTTAATTGGCAGTCATTTTTCTTCCTTAATGGCACATGAAATTATAATGCATCTTAGAATCTAATCTTTAATTCGATGTAATGGTTTGCAATGGTTCCTGCAAAGCAACTTGACAATATGCTTGAAAAACCTTTACAATGTGCACATATCCAGCAATTTCAATGCTCATAACTCATCCTAAGGAAATAACCAAAATTAAACCACATTGATATTTCTGTCTCAGTTGCAGTTTAGGTCAAGTTTGTTAATGTGGTAGGCAAAACAATCTCCCCAACACACACACACACACACACACACACAAGAAAGAAAAAGAGATATCCACATCTTTATCCCTGGAAACTGTGAATATGTAAGGTTATAGGGCAAAGGGAAATTAAGGTTGCAGATGATTTAAGGCAGCTAATCACTTAATCTTAAAATAGGGAGATTAGCTTGGATTATCCAGGTGGTCCCAGTGCAATCACAAGGATCATTAAAAGTGAAAAGAGCGGGGCAGAAGAAAGAGAAGACGTAATGAGGTAGAGGTCGGGGTAATATAATGTTCTGTGAAAGGGAATCATTCTCCTGTTGGTGACTCTGAAGATGGAGGAATGAGCTACAAACTAAGGAGTCCTGGAGGCTTCCAGCAGTAAAGTCAAGAAAAAGGCGAGCAGATACTTTCTCCCCCTGGAGCCTCCTGATAAGAACGTAACCTCCCACACCTCGATTAGCCCAGTGAGACCCAGGTCAGATTTCTAACCTATAGAACAGCAATATAATACATTTCTGCTGTTGTAAGACATTGTTGGTAGTGATTTGTTATATCAGCAATAAGTAACTCATCCAGTTGATTAGGCAGAAAAATTTTTATGATTTATTTTCTTGCATTAGGTAAATAGTTACTAGACTGGTGAATTTAATAGACCAGTACAAATTCCAAAGAATGTTAGGGCCAATTGACAGCTTTTAATTTTGCTGCCTTAGTCTAAACTTCTTAAAATTACAACACCAGCATATTATGACAAAGTTTCATAAAGGAATAATAATAATATAACATATAAGAGCAAATATTTAAATAAGTTGAATTTGGAAAAAAACTCATTACATTGTCTTTATTTTCCTCACTCATCCAAAGGCCAGTAAAAAAATATCCTCATTTTACAATGCTAGCAAGCATTTGGGAACCTCTGTGTTGGCTGCATTTTGTTGATGTGTAATTTTTTTGAGTGACTTAAAAAGAAAGAGATTGGAGTAAGAACAACAACAAAATCCTTAGGTAATACATTTTTTCTTTCTTTCTCTCTTCCTATCTATCTATCTATCTATCTATCTATCTATCTATCTTTTGGTCATTCTGTGGCATAGGGAGTTCCTGGGTCCAAGTCACAGCTGCAACCTACGCTGCAGCTGGGACACTGGCAATGCCGGGTCCTTAATCCAGTGTGTGGACCGGGGACTGAACCTGCGTCCCAGTGCATCAGAGATGCTGCCTATCCAGTTGTGCCACAGTGAGAATTCCAAGGTTATAAATTCTTAGTTCAGAATTCTCAGAGGTTTGGAGTTAGGATATCTTATGATTACTTTTCTGTGATTATTTTTAAATTCCCTCATTTTTTCCTGCCATACATCCGGAACACGGTATGTTAGCTTTCTATGTCTGCCATAACCAATTACCATAAACTTGGTGTCTTCAGACAACAAGCATGTATTCTCTTACAGTTCTGAAAGTCAGAAGTCTGAAGTTGATTGCACTGAGCTGAATTCAAGGTGTTGTCAGGACAGGACAGGAGAGAATCTGTTTCCTTGCCTTTTCCAGCTTCTAGGAGTGCACTACTGTCTCAGAGCCCTTTCTTCTTCATTCAGAGCCAGAGGCATTGCATTGCCAAATCTCTCTCATCTGAGGTCACGTGGCTTTCTCTTTTTCTGGTTGTCTCACTCTTCCTCCCTCTTAAAGGGGTATTTGTGATTCCATTTAGTGCCCATCCAGTTAGACAGGATAAGCCTCCCCTCTCAAGACCCTTAGTCACATTTTCAAAGTCTCTTTTTCCGTACAGTAACATTTACAGGTTCCTGGGACTGAAATTTGGATATATTCAGTGGCCATTATTCAGCCTACCACATGTGCTTAATTTATATACATGTTGCACAGCTATTAAACTTATTTTAAGAAATTTTTCTTTGTAAGAATCTATTAAATTACCCATTAAAGTTGTGACATATTCTAAGATATCTAGGTCCTAGAAAGCCATGCCTATATGACTACCAAAGAAAAGAAGGTCATAACACAATTAAGCAGTTTTGATTAATGTAATAACCCATTTCTTCTGTACAATGTCCTCTGCAGAAAGCCCTCTCCTTGGTAGAAAAATATCAATGGCAGATATTCTACATTAATTGTGCAACACCCTCTGAAACTCCTGTTGCACAAAGGATACCCAGACTGCTTGTTCACACAGTTCACTGAGCACCTCTCTATGGACTCTCAGGCACCCCACCCCCGCCCTCACGATAGTGCATTCCTGAGATCAGCCAGTACAAACACATATAAAAATGTCCTTTAAGAGAGTTCTGAAAGCCTCTTCTCCCCTTTGATTGAATCACTACCAGACAATTGCAGGATCAGTTGTACTGTGAGAAAAAAATAACACAACAAAATAAGCCAGCCGACCCAAACCTGGCCTCAACACCAGCTGTCCTCTTCTGGCTGTTGCTGCTCAGGTTCAGGAAACAGTATCTGAGTGACTCCCACACACCCAAATGCCCAACTAACCACCAAAAACCTGGGAAGAGGGAGGATTTGCCTCTGTGCCACTTCCTAATAAATAAAACAAATATCTTCTTGTAGGCCTGGAAAAGGAGAGACACTATAAATCAGTGGTCTCAGATTCAGTTCCAGGTATTGGAAGATTTCCCAAGTACCTCACAGAGGACCACCAGGGTAGATGGAGCAGACAGAACAAATTCAGCTCTGGGTTATCCACCTTAGGTTTATCACTTTTATCTGCTTTACTTATTGGGGTTCTGTGAAGTTTTTCTGTTTAAAAATAATTCAACTATTGTTTTTTGAGAGTAAAAAGCAATTCTAAAGGAACATTGCCTTAGTCTGTTCTGGCTGCTGTAACAAAAATACCATAGACCATATGGCTTAAAAGCAACAGAAATCTTTTTCTTACAATCCCGGAGGCTGGAAAACCCAAGATCAAGGTGACAGCAGATTTAATGTCTTGTGAGAGCCAGCCTTCTGATTCTTAGACAGCTGTCTTCTTGCTGTGCCCCCACATGGGGAAGAGTAAGGGAGCTCTATTGGAGTTTTTATTTTTGTTTGGGCATTCGTCGCATTCACCAGGGCTCTACCCTTATGATCTAATTACCGCCCAAAGACACTACCTTCTAATAGAATTATGCTAGGGCTCAGAATTTCAACAAAAGAATTGTAAAATATGTATGAAAATAATGGTCAAGGATCTGAATAGACATGTCTTAAAAGAAGACATACAAATGGCCAGCAGGTACTTGAAAAGGTGCTTGACATCACTAATCATCAGGAAGATGCAAATCAAAACCACAGTGAGATATGACCTATTAGGATGGCCATTATCAAAAAGACAAAAGTCTTGGTGAGATTGAGGACAAAATAAGACACTTGAGAGTTCCTCTTGTGGCTCAGTGGATTAAAAATCCTACTAGTGTCCACGAGGATTGGGTTTGATCCCTGGCCTCGCTCAGTGGGTTGAGGATTCAGCATTGCTGCAAGCTGCAGTTTTGGTTACATATGCAGCATGGATCAAGTGTTGCTGTGGCTGTGGTGTAGGTCATGGCCACAGCTCAGATTAGACCCCGAGCCCAGGAACTTCCATATGCCACAGGTGTGACTCTAAAAAGAAAAAAAAAGGGGGGGAGACCCTTGTATACCAACAGTGGGTATGTAAATTGGTATAACCATTATGGAAAACAGTATGAAGATTCCTTAAAAAGAAAAATTAAAAATACAACCGCCATATGATCCAGCAATCTCAATTCTAGGTACAGAGCCAAAGACAATGAAATATGGATCTTGAACAGATATGTGCATTCCCATGTTCATTGTAGGACTATTTACAGCAGCTAAGGAATGGAAACAAGCTAAATGTCCATTGATGGATGAATGAAAAAAGAGAAGGTGAAAAAGTCAATCACACATGCACATAAATATACTGGAATATTATTCAACCTTAAAAATAATAGGAAATCCTGCCATTTGTGACAACATGTATGAACTTGGGGGGGGCATTATACTAAGTGAAATAAGCCAGAGACAGAAAGACAAATATTGGATGATATCACTTATATGTGAAATCTAAAATATCAGACTCATAGGAGAAAGCAGAATGGTGGTTACCAGGGCCTGGGAGGAGGGGGTTATGGGGGAATCTTGGTTAAAGGGTACAAAGAATCAGTTATACAATTTCTAACCTACAGCATGGTGACATTTTAACAATACTGTATTGTATACCTGAAATTTGCTAAAAGGGTAGATCTTAAAGCATCCTAAAAGAAAGGGAAACAGAGAGACATAAGAAAGAAAGAAAATAGTAACTATGTGAGGTGATGGATGTGTTAATAAGCTTGATGGTGGTAATTTATAATGTATGAGTATATCAAAATATCAAGTTGTACACTTTAAGTATATACAATTTCTATTTATGTTATACTTTAATAAAGCTGAAACAATATTTATGAAAAAGCAAAGGAAATAGCCAAGACAATTTTGAAGATGAACCTATTTAAAAGATGTGCTCTACCAACTACAAAGACTTAAAGCTAAGTTAGGACAATGTGATGTCATCATTGGACCAGACAAATAGACCAGTGAACGTAAACAGAGTAAAGCATGAAGAAGCCAGCAGTTCATATCAGTGGGAAGAAGACAAACTTTAATAAATAGATCCAAACCCCATTTAGTACATAGGCCCAAGCCTTCAGCCAGACTCATATATTGCATAGCTGCAGTGCCCAACTTTGGTATTTCACAGGGAAAAATTGGATTCCCTCTAATCTTATGTACAAAATTAAGCTGTTGGGGTGATGGAATTAAAGACCTGAGTATGAAGAGCAAAACTTTAACACTTTTTGAAGAATATTTATAAACTTAGAGTTAAAATGAAAAACTTCCTAAAATCAAAAGACATCATAAAAATTGAACAGGTAACCTATCATCACTTAAAAGATATTTGTAACATCTGTTATTGAAAATGCTTAATGACATACTATCAAGAACTCACTACAATCAATAAGAAAATGACTCATTAGAAAAAAATGGGCAAAAGTAATGCACAGGCAATTCACAAAGGAGTAAACACAAATGACTATTAATAAATGAAACATCTGACATCTCTCTAATGATTATGCCCAATGTTATATAGCTGGAAAATGGAACTATTAACTCTGAAGCTTATGCTTGTTTGAATAAAATATCTTGTATAAAAAGACATTTAACACACCATTAGAGAAGGGTCTTAAAGATACAATCATCTTCTTTTGCCTGTTTCACAGGGTCTTCAGAAGAGAGAATGAGATAATAGATGTGAAAAGACAAAAATCTTTAAAATACTATACAAATAACTTATTAAATTTACACTATAGCAGAAATGGAATTCTTGCTTGGCTCTGGTCTTAAAGGAATATATCTAGCAGTAAACTCAGAAGTTCTTGGACTCATGAATGGAAGTGGAAGTTCCAAAGAAAAAGATTCCTTTTTTTTTTTTTTACTGCACCCACAGCATGTAGAATTTCCCAGGCAAGAAACTGAACCTGAGCCACAGCAGTGACCCAAGCCACAGTGATGACAACACCATATCCTGTTGAGCCACAGAGGAACTACCAGAGAAAGAAACTCTTAATGGAAGACACTGAAAGACTGTTCTTTTTTTTTTGTCTTTTTGCCTTTATGTAGAGCCGCACCTGCGGCATATGGAGGTTCCCAGGCTAGGGGTCTAACAGGAGCTGTAGCCGCCGTCCTTCGCCACATCTGCGATCTACACCACAGTTCATGGCAACGCTGGATCCTTAACCCACTGAGCAAGGCCAGGGATCGAACCCGCAACCATATGGTTCTTAGTCGGATTCGTTAACCACTGAGCCAAGAAGGGAACTCCCTGTTAACCCACTGAGCAAGGCCAGGGATCGAACCCGCAACCACATGGTTCTTAGTCGGATTCGTTAACCACTGAGCCAAGAAGGGAACTCCCTGAAAGACTGTTCTGGTCAGGCATCTACCTTGACTCCGGTTCATGGGAATAACCTATTTTAAAACGAACCAGTTTATAAAGAGCTACTGAAGTTTAACACCTGGAAATAATATTAGCAACAGACTAGGCTTAAAAGCACTTTACTCCAATCAAAAAAATATGGAAGAGTTCCCGTCGTGGCTCAGGAAGGTCGGCTCCTGTCTAACAGGTCCTGTTAGACCCCTAGCCTGGTAACCCCCATATGCCGTGGGTGCGGCCCTAGATAAGGCAAAAAGACAAAAAAAAAAAAGGAAATATGGGGGATATATATTCTCTTTTTTTTTCTACCTATATTCTTTATCAGATAATATTTATAGAATTCTACAAGAGTCAAGTGTTGTCATAGTATAATCTAAATTATTTTGTCTCATAGGTATCTGTGTGGCTTAACATTTTTTAATAAGTATATTTTGCATTATACAAGTACTACATGTTCAGGGTTAAAATGTCTAAATAGAATAAAGAGGTAAAGGTAAACGTAAAGTTGTTGGCTGCATTTTAACTCCCTCACAATTCGTCCCAATTAGTAAGAAAAATTAATAACATTTTCATATTTAAAATAATGGAAAGGAACAATAAATAAATCATCTCCACAATTATTCGAAATGGAAAATGATCACATTTCTTAGCAATAGTAAGTATCTAAGGAGAAAATGGGGCTCATGAAAAATCCTAAGATTTTGAGTTCCCATGGTGAAAGGCATGTCTTCCATCACTTGAACTAATTCCTTAGTGTTTCTATGATCATTTTTCTTTTTCTTGCATCCCTGCCTCAAACATGGGAAAGAATGACATTGCTCTTTAAGGTCATATCATGAACTGCAACAGTAACCAGAAAGCATAAAAATATTGGCAATTCCATAGCTCAAAATATCCCAGAAAGTTCTCACAGAACAAGTATTTACTGCTACTAACTACTACCCCTGATGTCATGATTTTTAATAATAAGAATAATATTTGGAATTGCTGCCATATTTTAGTTAAATATTTATAGTGGACCACAGACTGCCAGTATTTTCTCTCTCTCTTTTTTTTTTTCACACTTATCATTTCACAGAGAAGCAAACTGCTATGAAAGATTTTAAGTGACTCACCTATGGTCACACAGTGCTAAAGTCTACATTTGAAACCAGAAGCCCTCACAACCTTCTGTGCTTTTTAAGCATTAAGCTTAACTGCCTCTTAGTCTTACAAACTTAACAAGTGGAATTTCTGAAGGCACAGTGTACCCCATTAGTAACAATTTGGGGGGTTGCCAACATTATAATTTAACAAAAATGATTTGGAATTATTTTTAAACTCTATACTATATAAGAAAGTAATATTTCCAGAATGCAATTAAAAAATGTAGATGCTTAAAAAATTACCTCAAAAAATACTCTTTCAATAATTGAGATTCATAGTTTTTTTTTGCTTTTTAGGGCCGCACCCACAGCATATGGAAGTTTCTAGTCTAGGGACTGAATCTGAGCTACTGATTCCAGCCTACACCACAGCCACAGCAACACCAGATCCCTGACCCACTGAGCAAGGCCAGGGATTGAACCAGCTTCCTCATGGATAACTAGTCAGATTTGTTTCCACTGTACCACAATGGGAACTCCTAAGATACATAGTTTTAAGTAATGCCATTATACTGATTAACCCCAAATTTTTAATCCTAAGGTCAGCTTTTCCTCCCAGTTCCACTCTGAATATACCGCACTGGGACTTTTCCAAGAGGACACCCCATAATCATCTAAAAAATAAATGTCTAAAATAAAAATTATTTCCCCCAACAATACCACGATTTCTGGATCTCCACTCTGTCTCTTAGCAATCTTGTTTTTCCCTTTATTTTTTTAACACAATTGTAATTCATTATTTATTTGCTCATGCATTTTTCTCCATCACTAAAGGGCTAGTTCCAAGAAGGCAGGGACCACGTGTATTTCGCTCACACAATATTCCCAGTAAGTAGAACAGTATGTAATTTATAGTTGAAACTTAAAAAAAAGGCATTTGGTAAGTGAATGAGTGAAAAAGTATATGATACCTGAATCTCCTCCTGTATTCAATGACTTGATGAGTAGTAAGATCATCCCCATTCACATGGTCCAAGTCAGAAAACGTAAGGTCAGCACAGACTTGCTCTTCTTGGTTTCCACTCCACTGACAGCTCGGGTCCTTTATTTTTTCTTTGTATAATTGCAACAGTCTCTTTACTGGGCTCCTTACTGCTAGTTTCATTGTCAAATGATTTTTTTTTTTCACACTCCTGCCAGAGTGGTCTTTCTAAAGCAGTATTTGTCAAAATTTGTAACCTTCTAAAACGTTTTTCTCTTTATCTTCCATATTGTTCCATGAAGATCTTACAAACTTTACTATCTGCCGTTTATATCACACAAAGACATTGATGTGCTTTGAAAAAATGAATACCCCAAGATATGGGCCTGGCTTTCCACAGCCCCTTCCCACTTTGAGAACTCATTATTGGTAGCATAAACTTTCTTAAAATACTTTAATGGTTCTACACTGTCTTGCATTGATCTTCAAATCTGTGACCTTCATGATGGTGGTGATGTCCCATTTTCTCATGGATCCCACGAGCAAATAAAAATATACTTTACATTTCTATTTTCACTTTCATGATTATCTAAGATGATATAAACAAGTGTATTCTGGTGTATTCTGGATGATCTCAATGACTACCTTATTTAGTATCCTTATTCAGTCTTTTTTTTTTTTTTTTTGCTTATTTAGGGCTGCATGTGCGGCATATATAAATTCCCAGGCTAGAGGTCGAATTGGAGCTACAGCTGCTGGCCTATGCCACAGCAACAACAGTGCAGGGCCTGAGCCATGTCTGCAGCCTATACCTCAGCTCACGGCAATGCTGGATTCTTAACCCACTGAGCAAGGCCAGGGATTGAACCCGTATCCTCATGAATACTAGTCAGGCTCCTTACTGCTGAGCCACAATAGGAACTTCCCCTTGTCCATTTTTACGTTAATGATACCATGCATGAAAAAGTAGTATAGCTTGTTGTGTGGGGGATAATAATAAAAGAAAATAATGAAGTGTGGCAGAGATTGCAAATTGTCTACCAATAATCTGTCAACAATATGTTGTCCTCTTTTTCTCAGTAATAGAAACACGTCTCCTTTAAGAAAGACTCTTATTTCCCAGCATCCCTTGCAGCTAGGTGTGGCCAGGGTATAAAATTAAAGGTGGTATGTGCAACCTATGGGGAATAGACTAAAACAATGAAAGCATGACCTTTTCCTTCCCATTTCTCTATTCTGCTGTGTGGAATGTATTCTCATACCTGGAGCTAGAGGACCCTTCTTAGCTGATGAGATAATTAGTGCTCACCCAGGGGCATTAAAGGTTGAGCAGCAGGGTAAGTTTATAAGAAGCATGAGCTTCTGACACTGTAGAGACTATACTGATCCTGGATCACCTTCCCAGAGTAATAAACATCCATCCAGTTTAAATTAGTTATTTGAGTTTCAGTGACTTGTAATGAACTTAATCCTAATAAGAACATGGGCTCAATATCCAAAAAATTCTTCAGTGGAGGTTAAATGACATCCAAGTGGGCTGTATAGAGTTTGCAATAGTTCAAATGGGAAAAAATGTTGGATGAATTGAGTCATCACATGACACACAATCTCACTGACTTACTAAGCTCTCAAGATCTAGCCCTGCAGCAGCCAGTCACTAAGGAGGCAGCAACTTAGTTTAACAAACAGTATTATTCCACAATTGCAATTGATATCATTAGATTTAAATTTCATTGGTTTCACAATTTTTTGCTTGTATTTAATTTGGAAATAATTGTGGTCAATAACAATTTGCTTTTCTCATAAAAATGGTCCATATGTTCACTAATTTTAGAAGCACTGACCAGGAGAGCTTACTATAATGTCTAATTCTCAGTCCACAGAATCTGATTAAATGGGTGTCTGATGGGACATAGGAATCTATAATTTTAATAAGTGTCTAGGTGACCCTAATGTAGCTGGTCTTCTGGAAAAAATCAGTGTATCTAAATCCTTAACTTAGCTCACAAATTCTTTTACAATCTGCCCCTGTCATTTCTTTTCTGTCTCACCATCACCACACAGTTTTCTTACAGCCATAATAAACAACCTGATATCTCTAAAGTTGTAAACTCTATTTCTACCTTGTGCTTTGACATACATCTATCTAAGATTTCCTCAAGCTCTCCTTTAGTTGACAAAATCCTTTTTATCCTTCAAAATCAGTCATGATTTCCTAAAAGAAGCTTTGTCTCATCCTCCAAATGCCCCTCCCCTGTGCTAACAGTACCCAAAACCAACTGTTATTTCTGTCAGTTATCAGCCTCTATTATCATTGTTAGCGGTTTGTCTGTCCTATTAGACCTTATGTTTCTGGAGCACAGAATCAGTAATATTCCATTTTCTATGCCCATCATCTATTATAATGCCTGGTCATTACAGGGGCCCAACAGGTGCTTTCTAACTGCATTACTAAGAAAGCAAATAAATGGCATGAATAAACCATATAAAGTATTTTTTTTTGTCTCTTTAGGGCCGTACCCTCGTCATATGGAGGTTCGCAGGCTAGGGGTCCAATCGGAACTGCAGCCGCTGGCCTACACCAGAGCCACAGTAATGCCAGATCTGAGCTGTGTCTGCGACCTACACCACAGCTCACAGCAACACCGGATCCTTAACCCACTGAGAGAGGCCAGGGATCAAACCCATAACTTCATGGTTCCCAGTCAGATTCATTTCCACTGTGCCAAGACAGGAACTCCTACATAATGTATTTCTTAACATTTCTTTTTGGCTGCGCCCAGAGCATGTGAAAGTTCCCAGGCCAGGGACTGAAACTGTATCACAGCAGCAACCCAAGGCACAGTGGTAACAACACTGGAACCTTAACCACTACATCACTAGGAAACTCCCTGGAAGTTCTTAACATTTTAAGATAGATGCATCTAAGCATACTGGCAAGTGTACTATGATACTGAAGTACTGGGGGTTTGTGTTTGTTTTGCGTTATCAGGAGTTTCATCAAGATCACTGAAATAAATTTTCCCACATCACATAGAACACAACAGAACACTGTAATCCACTAAGACTGATATGGAAATTCCACAAAAAATCAGACTATATAATCACATGTTCTTCCACAGAAGACCAAATTTAATATAGTGAACAGTCCCATTCCCAATAGCGAAAATACGACTGGGCACAGGACAGAAAAAAAACAGACGTACTATGTAGCATACAATGTTACATTGTATTAATTATTTACTGCAATGGAAAAATGCCCCCAAACTCAGTGGCTGGAAACAACAAACATTTATTTATTACCTCCCACAATTTCTGTGGATCAGAAATCTGGGCATGGCCTAGCTGGATGGTTCTGGTTCAAGTTTACTCCTGTGGTTGCAATCCAGCTCTCAGAGCAGAATTCTTATCTAAAGGAGAATTCACTTCAGAGCTCATTCATGTTGCCCTTGGCAGGCCTCAGAAGACCCACTTCTAGGATTACTCATATGCATCTTTTTATAGGACTGCCTCACATTATGGCAGTTGACTTCCCCAAGGTGATTCAAGAGAGAATAAGATTCAAAACAGAATGAGAGAGTGAGCAAGAATACTCAAGACAGAAGCCATAGTCATTTTATAACCTAATAACTAAAGCAGTATAACATTACTTCTGCTCTATTGTATTGGTTAGCAGTGAGTCACTGAGGCCAGCCCACACTCACAGGGAGGTGATACACAGTGTGAACACCAGGAGGTGGGGATCACTGTGCCCCTGCCATATTTAACAACCAAAACCATATCCTTGTTTAAATATTCATATGTATTTCAAACAGAGCAAAATAGCAGCATTTTACAGGTTAATCTGCATAGAAATTTAGTTGGTGGAAGTAAATAATAAAGAAGAAAGCCCTTAAAATAATGTTTAAGCTCAATTTTTCCAGTTTTAGTGAGATATAATTGACTCATAATATTAAATTAGTTTCAGGTGTACAACACGATGCTTTGATATACGCCTGCACTGCAAAATGATTCCCACAATAAGATTAGTTAACAACCATCACCTCACATAGTTACATTTCTCCTCCCTTTTGATGAGAACTTTGAATATCTACTCTCCTAGCAACTTTCAAATATACAGTACAACATTTGTTAACTATAATCATCATACTGTGGATTACAACCCTAGAACTTACTCATCTTCCAACTGGAAATTTGTACCTTTTGAGTACCTTTATCGAATTCTCTACCTCTGGCAACTACCAGTCTGATTTCATTTCTATGAGTTTGTTTTAGATTTCACATAGTATCTTGTCTTTCTAACTCACTGTTTAAAATGAATTCATATTGGAGTTCCTGCCATGGCCCTGTGGAAACAAATCTGACTAGCATCCATGAGGACGCAGGTTCAATCCTTGGCCTCAGTGGGTTAAGGATCCCGCATTGCTGTGAGCTGTGATGTAAGTCACAGATGCAGCTCGGATCCTGCATTGCCGTGGCTGTGGTATAGGCATGAGGCTACACATGCCGTGGATGCGGCCCTAAAAAGACAAAAAAAAAATGAATTCATGTTATGTAGAGGTGAGCTGGCTTCTGAGATAATATATTGTGGGTACAATCCATCAAATAGTCATTAAAATTGTTCAGCTTATGCCTATTTTGGAATTGGAATCAGGTTAATGCTTTACTGCTAAACATAATTCAGGTTCCTTACCATCAAAATATAGCAAATGAAAACAATCATTTGCTATAGACACTGTATATTCCATTTAACTATTAGCATTAGCATCACTTGACTTTTCCTCTTAACTGAAGGGGAAATAATGTTCTTTTCATTACTGGGTTAACCATATTCTACTTACACACTAACATATGTCTCTAGATGGTCCAGTATGATTCCTTAATATAAACTAGCAGTTAAACTATAGTACCATGAAGTATTAACTGTCTTCTGTTTCTCATGTGCTTTCATAAGTAAATGTTAGTTTCCTTAGGAACACAAGATCTTGAATTTCATATTTCTTGAAAAAACAGCAAAAAATAAACTAATATCCATGTCTGAACCAGAGCAGAAATTTCCAGTCTGTTTTAAGGCAATTTTATGCTATTACCTTCATTTTCTTCATTCATATTTAATAGTAAAACTGGACCTATAGTAGGAAAAGCACATATCTATCATTTGTTCTATCCTTTCTTAAATTGCGAATTTCTTCACAATTCACACATTTTAATATATGGGCATCTCAGTCCTAAACTTTCTAATCCTTTTTGATGGAGGTCGATTTTTAGTTCTCTAAAGCCTTGAGACTCTTGGGAAAGGGGGGGCTGTGATGGTCAGAGGGAAATGCTGAATGTGAAACTGAGAGTGAGAATTTGAACCCCTGACTCAGAGGCAGGTTCATCATGGTTACTACTCCCTAGAAATCATCTAGATCAGGTTTTACAAGAGATCAGTCATGGATTCCTATTTTAGGCAATCAAATAGGATTTGGTGAGCTACTTTGGGGGTATTAAAATAAGTGGAAAAAGGTCAAGAAGTGCATAATCTAGTTGGAGAGGGAAGACAAATCTGTAACAAGATGGCAATACAAAGTAGCATGTAATAGACAATGAATAGTATCGCAATTAGACACCACACTATCTTTTTATTCACTTATTTTACTCCACCATGTCCCCCAAATTATTTAAGGTGGCTTAACAAATTGCATAAATATGACATTAAAAAATAATTATAGGAGTGTCCGCTATGGTTCAGTGAGTTAATAATCTGACTGCAACAGCTTGGGTTGCTGCGGAGGCGTGGGTTCAATTCCTGGCCTGGTGCAGTGGGTTAAAGAATCCATTGCTGTGTAGCTGCACTGGTCACAACCAAGTCTTGGATTCAGTCGCTGACAGGGGAACTTCCACATGCCATGAATGTGGCCATAAATAATAATAATAATATAATAACAATAACAACAATAATAATAATAATAATAATGGCTTCTGAAGAGAAGGTGCTTCCCATGGTGGGCTTTACAAGGAAGTACTGATGTAGATAAGCAGAGAGGAGTAGAGAGAATTTTAGTCAGGAAATAGGAAAACAAGAGAGGTGATAGTCCTCTTGTGTCTGGGGACAAAAGGTTAGTATATCTCAAATAAAAAGATTAATGTTAGGTGTTCCTGTTTTGGCTCAGCAGTAACAAACCCGATTAGTATCGATGAGGACTAGGGTTTGATCCCTGGCCTCGCTCAGTAAGTTAGGAATCTGGCTTTGCCATGAGCTGTGGTGTAGGTCACAGACGTGGCTCCTATCTAGTGTTTCTGTGGCTGTGTTGTAGGCTGGCAGCTGTAACTCCAATACGACCTGTAGGCTGGGAACTTCCATCTGCCACAGGTGCAGCCTTTAAAAAAAAAAAAAAGGTTAGGGTTAATAGCTGTTACTAGTTTGCTAGGATAGCTGTAACAATGTATCACAAACTGAGTGGCTTAAAAAACAGAAATTCATTGCCTCACATGGAGTCCAGAAGTCTGAGATCAAGTTGTTGGCATAGCCACGCTCCCTTCCAAGGTGCTAGCAAAGCATCTGTCCCAGGGCTGTCTTCTAGCTTCTGGTAGTTCTTCGGCTTGTGGCCATGTAACTCCAACCTGTACATGACATCTCCCTGTGGGCATATATCTGTGTCCAAATTTCCCCTTTTTAGAAGGACATCGGTCATGTCAATTAGCAGCCCACTCTATTCCAGAATGAGTTAGCTTCAGCATTACACCTGCAATGACCTTATTTCCCCTATTTCCAAATAAGATCATTCTGAGATGCTTCAACATAAGGATTGTGGGGGTTGGGGGACAGGGAGACACAAGTCAACACAAATCAAAGCTTGAGGATTCTATTGAGTCTACAGGTAGTGGTGAGCTTCTAAGTGATAATTGCTTTTTTTTTTTTCTGTTTTCTTTGTGTCAGGAAACTGTTGTGATCCAGTAAATGTTTTAGAAAGATGTATCTAGCTATAGGAGGCAATAATAATTGAAGAGGCTTTATAACCTGGAGGCAGAGAGGTTAATTTTAGGCTGTTCGAGGGATACAGCTTAGTACATAGGCTACAAGGGGCAGCATGATCTGGCTACCCTAACTTGATAGCCTCAGAGCAGACCTCCTCTCTTTGCCTTCCATCCAAATGGCTTTGCCCCAGAACTCTGAATGCCCCAGGTCCTTTTCTCCTTGGTTTCTTCAAACACATTGTTCTCTGAGCCTAGATTACTTCTCTCTGGTTCAGGTGGTCAGTGCCACCACTTCAGATCTCAAGGCAAATGGTATCTCTTCAAGAAATCTTCACTTGAGCCCTCCAGACTAAATATGTCTCTCTAGTTATTTAGCCTTATAATTCTTTTTTTTTTTTTTGGTCTTTTTTGCCTTTATCTAGAGCCGCACTTGCGGCATATGGAAGTTCCCAGGCTAGGGGTCTAACAGGAGCTGTAGCCGCCGGCCTTCGCCACAGCCACAGCAACGCGGGATCTGAGCCGCGTCTGTGACCTACACCATAGCTCACAGCAATGCCGGATCCTTAACCCACTTAGTGATGCCAGGGTCGAACCCGCAACCTCGTGGTTCCTAGTCAGATTTGTTAACCACTGAGCCACAACGGGAACTCCACTTAGTCTTATAATTCTTAGTTCTTCTTTGAAACAATTGTAGTTATATGATTAATTGTATAATTTGTCATTTATTGTCTTTCCACCATACCACACTACAAATTCCATGAGGGCAGGAACAGCATCTTTTTTTTTTTTCTTTTTCTTTTGTCTTTTTAGGGCCACACCTGCAGCATATGGAGGTTCCCAGGCTAGGGGTCTAATCGGAGGGCCAGCCTACTCCACAGCCATAGCAACGTCAGATCCAAGCCACATCTGCAACCCACATCACAGCCCATGGCAATGCCGGATACTTAACCCACTGAGCGAGGCCAGGGATCGAACCTGCAACCTCATGGTTCCTAGTCAGATTCGTTTCCACTGAGCCATAATGAGAACTCCTGGAACAGCGTCTTTCGTAACATCACTGCCATAGTGGAATGCCTTGTGCAAACTAGGTGTTCAGTATGTATTCATCGCAAGAAAAGAGGTAATAAAAACCACAATATATTATCTCAGAAATCACCTCTACATAATATGAATTCATTTTAAACATTGAGTTAAAAAGATAAGATGCTATGGGGAACCTAAAAAAAGCAAACTCATAGAAATAGAAATCAGACTGGTAGTTGCCAGAGGAGGGGATGGGGAATAAGACGAAGCTACTCAAAAAGTACAAACTTGCAGTTACAAGACGAATAAGTTCTGGGGGTGTAATGTACAATATGATGACTATGGTTAACAAATATTGTACTGAATATTTGAAAGTTGCTAAGAGAGTAATCTTTAAAGTTCTCATCAGTGGGGGGGTATTTAAATATGTGAGATGATGCTTTTTAACTTATTAGGGTGGGAGCTATTGGAATGGAAGACAAAGGACAGAGAACAGGTTTAGGTGTATCTATAATTTGGTAACTGGATATGGTAGGCAAGGAAGGGGAAGTCAAGGCTATCTCAAAGGTTTCAAGCATGAGAATCAAATGGTACCACTGATAGAAATGGAGCTAGAGGAAACCAGGTTTGGTATCCCATTTTTGGCACTTGTAATGTAAGATGGATAACGAGACACTTCAGGAGAAACATCTACCTATTGTTAAAGAAAGGAAGATAACCAGATATTTGAGCCTGATGCATGAGTCTCATACTGGCCACAAGAAACTCTAGCAGTGACTGTTGAGGGATGCTATGTGATACCTTATTTGACCTGTATTTTTATTTTATTTTATGTCTTTTCATCTTTTTAGGGCCACACCTGTGGCATATGGAGGTTCCCAGGTGAAGGGTCCAATCAGAGCTGTATCCGCCAGCCTACACCATAGCCACAGCAACTCCAGATCCAAGCTGCATCTTTGACCTACACCACAGCTCAAGGCAACACCAGACCCTTAACCCATTGAGCAAGGCCAGGGATCGAACTCACGTCCTCATGGGTGCTAGTCGGGTTTGTTAACTGCTGAGCCACGACGGGAACTCCTGACCTGCATTTTTAATACTATATCTTACAGCCATTTTTCATACATGTGTATGCATTTTATATTATTAAAATATTCTTATTTAACTCGGATAATTTAGACAATAAGGAAAAATATAAAGACCTGGTAAGCTAGGTGAAATTGACTTGCTTACAATGAAAATACATAAATTGGTATAACACTTTGTGATGGTCATTTGAAAATGTGACATAAAACACTTAAAAATAACAATATACATATATCATTTCTATGTTTAGGAATTTAATCAAAACGATCAAATATATGTATAACATTTGCATAAAAGGATGTAATCTCTTAGATATGACTACTAAATGGTTGAATTTCCTCTCAGTAATTTTTTAATGTTGAGTCTTATTGTATGAATAATTTAAAAAATTCAGATCATATATACATATACTGTGTCAAATTCTACCTTTTTTCACCCTATCTTTGATCACAATCATGTATTAGGATATGTCCTAATAATCTAACGATTAGGTTATTTCTTTTTTTCTCTTATAAATATGCTATGACAAATATTACTTTATATAAACCCACTTTATCCAAAGGAGATATTCAGATGTGAGCACAAAGTGCTTTTAAAAACCCTGGATACATTACCAAATGATCTTTCGAATGGTTGAACCAACTTATAGCTTCACTAGCAGGATGTGACATTTTATAGTGACACCCTATTCTGGCCAAGTTTAAAGCTACTCTGATTAGATTTAGGTGACTCTCTGGGTCCATTCAATGTCAAACAGGCATTTGTCTGGGCTTCAAGAAAGTAGAGAAAGAAAGGACATCACCACAACACATCAGTCATTAGTGACATAAATTTTAGGATAAATGGGCTTAAACCAATGTAATAAGTATTTCAGTCTTTTCACATTGAGTTAATTTGAATTGCATTTAAAATGCATATACAAATGCATATGTAAATATAGAACTAACATCTTGGAAATATCTTGTTACACTCTATTTCTGTTTTTTTTAGAGAATCATTTTGTTTGTTTGTTTGCCTTTGAGGGGGCTGAGCCTGAGACACATGGAAGTTCCCAGGCAAGGGATCAAACCTGTGCCACAGCAGTAACCCGAGCCACTACAGTGACAACACCAGATCCTTAACCCACTGTGCCACAAGGAAACTCTAAGAATCATTAATTTTTTTGATTGAGGCAAAATAGCACTGTATGTGTGATGTGTGAATATCAGCATCTTAATGGCACAGTCCTCCCCCGATATTGGTGGGAGTTTGGTTCCAGGTCTCCCACACTGCCCAAGAATACCAAAATCCAAGGATGCTCAAGTCCCTTATATAAAATAGTGTTGTATTTGCATATATCCCATATACTTTAAGTCATCCCTAGATTACTTATAATAGCTAATACAATGTAAATGCTATGTAAATAGTTGTAAATATAATGTAAATGCTATGTAAATAATTGCCGCATAGGGCAAATTTAAGTTTTCCTTTTTGGAACTTTTTGCATTTTTTTTTCTGAATATTTTTAATCCATGATTGGTTGAATCTTCAGATGTGAAACCTAGGCATACAAAGGGCCGACTGTTATGTAGGTCTCTTCTTGATTTCCCTCTGCTGTCTGGCATTGTTAGAGATGGATTCACCGGTATTAACAGTTACCAACAGAAACTATTCTGTGAACATTTTCCTTCCCAAAGGGAGTTCAGACTAAATAAGCAATGCTCACACATATTATGCAAGGGTTATTCTCCAATGAACTCTAACATATTACATCACAGATGTTTTAAAACTGGGAGCATAACGTATTGCATTGCATTTGCTGCACTAGAAACTGTGAAAAGCCTCTTTTCAGAGACAGAGGAGGATCCCACTTTCTAGAGTAGAGATACCTAATGCTGGGCAATGTGGAGAAAAGATTTCTACTGCTCTTGTAAAAATTCTGTTCTGAAATGGAGAAAAAATTAAAAGTCAAAGATACAGAAAGACCGAATGGAAACTGAAGATCACTCTGAAAAGAAGCAGAACCAGGAAGAGCAAAATGTAATTACCTTAAAGTGGCAGATAACGCTGAAGTTCAAAAAAAAATTTAGGTTGAAAATTCCTTTATATTTGATTGCCTTAACAAAGATAGTTTCACAATTTTTCAAATCATGCCCTTTCTCTTCAAATGCTACAAAAATTAATACTACATTCATGAAAAGCTTCTATGTGAACATCTATGAGGAGTGTTTTTTTCTGCATAGAAGAAATTTGGCTTAGAAAGTTGATTAGTTATACATGTTTGGAAAACAGCTTATAAGTAATACAATGCTTTCTATTTAAACATAAGGTTGTGATTATATACATCTTTGCAGATGTGAAATTTAAATATAACATTTACTGAGTGACACAATACATTATTTAAAAACAGCAGAGTGAACTGTACTCTGCTATTTAAAGACTTTTTTTTTTGTAAATGTGAAGAATTCATCAGTAGAGCCAATCGTAAGCAATTTTTGAGTTTTTGGATGAGTATGGTAAGCGCTACCATTTACCCAACCAATACTTATTTTCCTCTTCACCCTTACTAATAAATTCTCATTTTGCTCAGGGAGATAAAGTACATCAGTAAAACTACGGGCCTCCTGATGCTGCCCGACATTCAGGATAGGTAACGTGACATACTTCTGGCCAAAGGCAAGCAGAAGTCAGTTGTGCAGGTGTTTCCTAGGACAGACACTACCCCTTCACTCCTCCATCTTATTTTTTCCTGAAATTCAGATGTGAAGTGTGGGGCCCAAGACTCATCTTGCAGCCATGAGGCCACAGGTGTGATGAGGGTGGTCAAGATGGTGGAAGACAAAGTGGGAAGGAGCCTGGGTCTGTGATGATGTCACTGTGTATCATTATGTCACAACCCCTAGATGGCCCAGAGTTAGTCTGCTTTATCGTGACATGAGAAAACTCTTCTGTGTAAGCCACTGTGGTAGAGTTTTCTACTATTTGTAGCTATGCACATTCCCAACCTCATATGGGAACCAGTTCTCATACAAATTCTTGGCCCTTTTCTATTGAGGTGAACAGTGCCAAGTATTTTGGGAGTCAGTTGAGTGAGAGAGAGATAGACAGGGGAGAGAGGAGAGAGAGGGGAGTTGGGGAGTGAAAGAGGGAGAGAAGAGGGATGCATTTTATTTAAAATATTGAGGGAGTTTCTGTTGTGGCTCAGCTGGTTATGAACCTGACTAGAATCCATGAAAATGTGGGTTCGATCCCTGGCCTAGATCAGTGGGTTAAGGATCTGGTGTTGCCATGAGCTGTGGTTCCAGATGTAGCTCAGGTCTGGCATTGCTGTGGCTGTGGCATAGGGCCCAGCTGTAGCTCTAATTTGACCACTAGCCTGGGAACTTCCATATGCCACAGGTGTGGCCCTAAAAAGCAGAAAGGAAGGAAGGAAGCAAGGAAGAAAGGGAGGAAGGGAGGAAGGAAGAAAGAAAGGCTTACATACAATTTGTAAATCACTACTGCCCCAAGCCTTCTAAGTAAAGTGGTCTTGATTACTCCCCAAATCCAGCATGAAGCCCAGTGTCACTATCAGGCACAGCAAGAGGCCTCCAGAACCTTGCTCCAGTGAGGCCTTGTATCCTTCCAGGTAAATCTATCTTATGCCTTAAAGTTGTTAAATATTTTTCGTCAACTCAGATAAAACATTACATATTCATAAGAACAGCATGGATGTTTTATATACCTTAAATGATAATAGTATACTATATAATTCCCACTTATTTTTCTTATACAAAACTCTAAGAATTCCCCTCAGTTTTTAACAGATATCCATGAACAATTATTTTCACTCTGGCAGATAATTTGGATAATGAGAGTCTTTCGTGCAATTCTGGATCTATCACTACTTTTCTGATTTTCTGTGTTCAAGGTTATTCAGTCTTAGGCTCCAGAACCTGCATCCTGGTCAGGATTCCTCCTCATCTCCTATCTTACCTCCTTAATGCTCTAGCTAAGGGACAGAAAAGAACTTGGATACTTGAATTGGAAAACTGCAGATGAGTCATCCGTATTTAATACGCTCACCAACCATCATAAAGCAGGTATGTCTTACTGTTTCCAAATATTGTTTTATAAAGTCTCAGCTCTTTTTATGATTATTTCAAGCCCCAGAACATGTATTTGGCTTCCTTTCCTTCTCCTTATGTCACAAGAAAGGACTCCTAAAGACTACATTTACTTTCCTCCTCCTGTTCTTTTTAAATTTTACATCCATTTGAAGAGGGCAAAAACCCCATTTTTACTTCGCCTCTTTATTTTTCTGTTCTCTATTTTCCCCTCCAAAATCTCATTTTCCTAATTATATTAAATGGGAGGGGCTCACCATTGTCTTATTAGAACTGAAATTCTTACAGCGAATGAAAATATGTACAGAAGGGAATTTCATGGTCAGAGAGGGTTAGGAAGAGATTATTAAATTCAGTGAGCTGCTCTGTTAGGTAACATTTTTAAAATTATTTCAAACTATACTATAAGATAAATAGTTTAAAGGATAGCTTTTTTAAAGGATAAAGTCATAACTCTCTTACAAATATAAAATGAACATATGTCATAGATTTTATTTAACTCAGCGATTAATGCGGGAACAAGAAGATGTTACAACCAGTTCAAAGACAACTTATAGTCAGATAAGGAATGCTGAAATGGATATATAAATGGATAAAACACTGGCCAGAAAAAGGTGCTGTCCACAGAGCAATAACCAAGAGCATTCTACCAGATGTAATTTGCATTTCTATGGACATGAATTATTTGCATTGCCAACCACTTTCTACAAGTTAATTTCTAACTCCACAAAGTATAAAAGAGCTCATCAAAGACAAGCAAAGCTGGTAACTAACTGTATAAACCAGCAAGGACATGCCATAATTTTAAGTTTTTCAGAGTTTTTCCCTATACATGGAACCCTGTGTGGTATAACCAAAAGATGGTACTCTTTCCTGCCTCCCATCTCCAGTCTTCCCCAGGAGATAAAAATGGGATGAGGGAAAGTAGGGGAGAGAGGACAGTTTCAAAGGTCAAGGCTAGGAAACTAAGTAAGAGTGAAGCAAATTGTCTTTTCTCACTTGACTTGGAATGGTAGTAGGAGCTTGGCCTTAAAACCACAGTATATGGTTCAAATACCATTTTTGCCACTTAGTTGCCTATTAGGCTATTTACTTAGTTCTTTGAGGCCCCAGTTTAGTTATCTAGATAATGGAGTAGTACCAAGTTGGTAAATTTTGTTGAAGAGGGTCAAGATGATCTAAATAAAATGCTTAGCATAACTGGCTAGGTAAAGGGCCCCATAAATGTTAGTTGTCATTGTTCACAGTTTTTTTCGATATTACACTTTTAAGTGAAACTAATATGGCCAAGCTAAACCAGCTCAGCTATATAATAACAAATTAATTTTTTGAACAGCTTTGTTAAGGCATAATTGGTATACAATAAACTAGATAAAGTTGTACAATTTGTTTGCACCCATGTACGAAAGTCTGCCCTTATCTGTGGAAGGATATGCTCCAAGACCCGCAGCGGACACCTGAAACCTCAGATAGCACCCAGTCCTACACATACTATGTTTTTTCCTATACACACATACTTACTATACAGTTTAATTTATAAATTAGGTACGTAAGAGACTAACAACAATAACTAATAAAACAGAATACTTATAATAATATACTGTAATAAAATTTATGTGAATGTGGTCTCTCAAAATGTCTTATGTTACAAATTTAATGCCTTTCCCATCCTAACTAAGCACTTATCACACTGTGGCTTTAACCCTTACAGTCTGAGGTGCAACAGAAAAGCTAGCATGAATTTCTTTTTCCTTCTTCACAACTTTATGGATAGAGGATTGGTAGATCTTTGCAAGAACTTTCACCCTTTCACTTAAAAAAGCACCGTGGCTTCTCTTTGGCATGCTGGCAAGTGAATTGGGTTAGAGTGAACTGCCAGCATCATTACTTTTGTTGTTGGGGTCATTATTAAGTAAAGTAAGGGTTGAACACAAACACTGTGATAGGCAACAATCTGATAACCGAGATGGCTAAATGACTAATAGGTAGATAGGCAGGATAAAGGGATGATTCACATTCTGAGAGGGATGGACTGGGGCAGCATGAGATTTCATCGTTGCTACTTAGAACACCATGCAATAGAATATTTATGAACTTTATTTCTGGAATTTTCCATTGAATATTTTCAGAACCCACTGACCTGAGGTAACTGAAACTGTGAAAAGCAAAACTGCAGATAAGGGGTAACTACTGTACTGTGAAACCATCATTGTAATAAACATATCCATCACCTCCAGCATTTCCCTAATGACTCCATGATTTCTCCTTCCTACCCTTCCCTATTTCCCGTCCTCATCCCAACTACTTGATCTACTTTTTGACACTATAGATTAGTTTACATTTCCTAGAATGTTTATAAAAAAATGTAGTACGTATCCTTTTTTGTCTGCCTTCTTTCACTCAGCTTAATTATTTTGAGATTTAGTCATTTGATGTTTGTATTAACAGTTCTTTCTTTTCAATTGCCGAGTAGCATGGCTTGTATGTATATCCCACAGTTTATTTGCCTATCCAGTTGTTGATGGAATTTGGATTATTTCCCATTTTTGGCTATACAAATAAAACTGTCACAAACAGTCATGTACAAGTGTTTATATGGAAGAATGCATTAATTAGATAAATACCAAAGAGTGGACTGGCTAAATCATATATGTAGGTATAGGTTTAACTTTTTTAAAAACTATAAGGCTGTTTTCCAAATTGGTTGTATAATTTTTCACTCTCACCAGCAGTATCTGAGTACTCCTATTGTTCTCTATCATTGCTAACACTTGGTATGATCAGTCTTTAATTTTAGCTATTCTCATAATTATTCAGTTACATCTCATCGTGGTTTTAATTTATATTTCCCTAATGACTAGTGATATTGAATATCTTTTCACGTACTATCATGTACTTCTGAATTAATATGAAGTGCTTGCTAAAACTACTGTGGGCTTTTATCAGTTGGGTAGTAGATTCATGAGTAACATTTTTTCACCTAGATGAAGCCCCAGCCATGTCAGATAACATAGACAGAGTCCAAAACATGTAAACATCTTCAAGGCTCATAAACAGACAGAAATGTGAATGAGTAAGTGAGACCGAAGCTGAAGGCATGACAGATGATGGACCTAGAAACAGAAGTGGGGAATGGATTGCTCTTGCTGGTAATGAACATTTTAAATTTTCCATAGGAGATGGGAGGATAGGACCTATTTCTCAATTTGAAGCTAGTGGTTGTAGTGGGACCTCTCTTGTTCACCCCTTTGAAAGGAAGCAAAAAAAGAAAGGCTCTCTTTTTCTGCTTTTCTGCTTGTTGCTAAACTGCTGTCCGGGGCTTACAGGAAGCTGCAGGCTAAGGAGGCAAGAGAACTTGTGACTAGGAACTGAGTCAAGATGCTTCTGGTCCCAAGGCCTAAAACCGTTATAAAACCCATAGGTCATAACAGTGTAGGAATCCCAAAATACATTATAAGACTAATTTTTGAGGTCTAAAGGAATAGGAGAATGAGTAAAAGGAAGATGGGTGCAGGAGAAAGACTGAGAACAAACCCAAATAACACATCAAAATAAAATCTACCCCTCAAAATGAATCTCATAAAAAAAGTAATAATAGAAAAGACAGGAAAATC
This sequence comes from Catagonus wagneri, assembly GCA_004024745.2. NCBI lineage: Eukaryota > Metazoa > Chordata > Mammalia > Artiodactyla > Tayassuidae > Catagonus > Catagonus wagneri. The sequence continues at coordinate 33,601,778 of PVHT020000141.1, read as the reverse complement.
AACAGTTAGCAAATAAATCTATTCCATACGAAATCAATTGCATGGCACAATATGACGAAGGACTTAAGATAAGTTTGTTAGCTCAAAAAAAAAAAAAGGAAATAAAGAATTCATTACAAAGAACAAGATTTCATGAAATAAAATAGGCATAAAAAAGAATATGTGGTTATGAAAGAGAATTAGTTAGAAATATTGTAAATGGGTAACGACATTTGCAATTCAAAATATCGAAGATGAAAAAATTCTAGCCAGGTATGGAAAACTGCAAAGTCTGACCAAACATTCTTTGTGGCTCATGCTATCAAAAGATGGAGTCTGTTTTTCCACTCTTTGAATCTTGGCTAGGCAACATGACTTGTTTTAGCCAGTGGATCACTAGCAAAGTGACTCAAGCAGAGGCTTGAAAAGTACTTCTGTATTGGGTCTTACATACCCCTGCTTTTGGGAACACTAAAGCCACCTTGAAAGAAGCCTGAGTTACCTCCTCAGTAATGAGATATCATGTGGAGTGAGGGGGTCAGCCATGTCAGCCGTCTGATGGTCCAGGGAAACCCAGAGCCTGGCTGACCTGCCAGATGAACATAGTTGTGAGAAGGAGCCCAGGCAAGACCAGCAGAAAAACCACCTGGTCAACCCACAAAATTATAAGAAATAAGAGACTGTTCCTATTTCAAACCACTGCATTTTGAAGTGAATTGTTAGTTGGCACTAGGTAATTGATACCCTGGCATGGTAAAAAAGAGAATTAGGGAATGAGAAGACAGTCTGAGAAATTCATCTAAAACACAGTTCAGGGAGACAAAAGAGGCTAAAAATACGAAAAGCCAATTAAGAAATATAGAAGATACACATGAGGATTCTAACATCCTTCTAACAAGGGTTCTAGAGGAAGAGAACGGAGGGACTGGTGGAGAGGTAATATTTGAGGCAATGATATATTGGAATTTTCCAGAACTGAAGAAAGTCGTACATCTCTAGCTCCAAAACTCTCAAGGTATATTTTATGGGTTCCGTAATATTATTTACATACACATTAAAGTTTATCCTTTTTTTTTTTTTTTGTTTTTTTAGGGCCGCACCAGGGCATATGGAGATTCCCAGGCTGGGGGTCAAATCAGAGCTGTAGCCACTGGCCTACACCACAGTCACAGCAACACCAGATCTGAGCTGTGTCTGCGACCTACACTACAGCTCACAGAAACACCGGATCCTTGACCCACTGATTGAGGCCAGGGATCGAACCCACAACCTCATTGTTCCTAGTCAGATTCGTTTCTATTGCACCACGATGGGAACTCCAAAGTTTATCATTCTTATAAGATGTTTGCATATTGGCTTGAAGACAATGTAAATTCTGCTCAAGTTAGATGAAAAAGGGTCAATCTATCCTTTTGAGACCCAAGTTTCTTAAAGCTTGACAAGTGGCCAGGATGGTGGTGGGGGAGGTCTCATTGTACCATGGCAGCATATAGAAAACACTTTGTTTTTGTTTGTCAAGCCCCCTTTTCTTTTAGGGATTAATCCTCCCACAAGCTGCATGGCTTCTACTGTCTCTATATCACTAATTTTCAATCTAAGCTCCAGTATTGCAGGGAGGGTGTAGAATTGAAGATACTCCAAACTGTGTTCTCTCCTAGGAATTTTCCACTTCAGGTAAATTCATTTAAACATGCCATACATTCTCCCATTGCACACATACAGCATATTATTTCTTCCATTTCTAAAGATTTGGGAATGAAAGAGGAGGCACAAAGATGCACTCAGTTCACCGTTTTGATCTAATCTTTCATATGTGTTCTTATGCTGCTTAAATTATCCATTTTTCAAAACAGTGGCAGGTAAAAGCAGCAAATTTAACGTCAGGAAAAAGGCTGCTAGAGATAGACTTATTAACAGCATTGAAGAATGACAGACTGGATTCTGATAGTAAGGAAGAAAACCAAAAAACTTTAAAAAGGAGACACTGCTAGTCAAAACACACATCACTGGGATGCTAATGTGGGGCTATATATACACATGCTTCAGCAGACTCCAAGGGCATCGATGCAAGTTGAGTGTAGAGTGATAATTGTGTGGGTCAGGAAGGCATTTTTAAATATATATATATATATATATATATATATATATATATATATATATATTTTTTAGTTTCTGTTCAACAAGGCAGGAAAGTGGCAAATGTGTCTATACTTTTATATAAAGATTTCTATCAAAACAAAACTTTTATTGTTTAAAGGAATAAAATGTTCATGTGTAAAATTTATTCTATAAGAAACTGAGATTTTATTCTATTTGCTAAACTGATGGCTTACAAATTTATCAACTATTTTTTTCACTTTGTCATGCTTGTTTTCATGGTAAACACTGTTCTTCCATGCTGATAAAAATATAACACATATCTTTCCTTGATATGGTATATAATGTTTTAAATTTTATCCAAGGGAAATTTCTCTTCTTTGTGTAATTCAGAGAAGTTCTATTTTTCAAAAAGGGAGCTGAGTGTCCTGTTAGGTTGTTTGTATTCAATGTGCTGACTACCAATTGGTCTGAGTCACAGAAAGATCAGGATCTAATTATTTTTGCCACTAGAAAATTGTGAATTTCTTTTTTTGGTAAAGAATCTTTTCCCAAATAGACTTTCAGATATGCTTTGAGTTATGTTTTAAAGTGTGGTGTGTAAGGACTAATTTATCATATTCGGAAATAAAATGATGAACTGAAAGTCCAGGGTTCCCAAGTTAGTTATTTACCCAGATCAACTAATTTAGTTGTTACTTAGTAATACCCTTCTTTTAAGACAGGAATGAATCTTCTGTACAAAACTCTGAGGACTGTCATTCAGTCTCTGCTTGAATGTTTCTGGTACAAGAAGTTCATAACTTTATGAGATATCCCATTTTACCTTTAGACAGTCCACATTGTTTAAACACTGTGTTGCTTATACTGAAAAAAAAAATGCTTCCCTGTAGTTTAATTGAATTCAAAAGAAGTTCTTTCTGTGTTTCTATACATGGGTCCTTAACCTACTTGGGGACAATGGTCATGGCTCCCCTTCTTTTTACACTTGCCTAAAATTAATTTCCCAGACCACTATGAGGTGCTACCTCACACCTGTCAGAAAGGCCATCAAATAACAAGTCAATAAATAACAAATGCTGGAGAGGGTGTGGAGAAAATAGTGTCCTCCTATACTGTTGGTGGTAATGTAAGCTGGTAAAACCACTATAGAAAACAGTATGCAAGTTCTTCAGAAAACTAAAAATAGAAATACTATATGATCCAGCAATCCCACTCCTGAGAATATATCCAGACAAAACTATAATCCAAAAAGATACACGCACCCATATGTTCACTGCAGCATTATTCACAATAGCCAAGACATAGAAACAACCTAAATGTCTATCTGTGGATGAATGGATTAAGAAGATGTGGTATATATACTCAATGGAATACTACTCATTCATAAAAAAGAATTAAATAATGCCACTTGCAGAAACATGGATGGGACTAGAGACTCTCATATGAAGTGAAATAACTCAGAAAGACAAATACCTTATGAGAGCACTTATATCTAGAATCTAATATATGGCACAAATGAACCTTTTCACAGATAACTCATGGATGTGAGAACAGACTTGTGGTTGCAAAGGGTGAGGGGGAGGGAGAGGGATGGACTGGGAGTCTGGGGTTAGTAGATGAAACTATTGCATTTGCCATGGGTAAGCAATGAGGTCCTGCTGTATAGCACAGGGAATTATATCCAATCACTTGTGATGGAACATTATTATAACTGATGTCATTTTGCTGTGCAGCAGAAATTGGTAGAACATTGTAAATCAACTACCATAAAAAATTAAAAATAAAATAAATTTCCCTAATTTCTTATATAGCCTTTAAAAAAATGAAAACCAAGCTTTCTCCTTACTCCCTCCCTGTGTTCATCCTTCCCTACCTTCCATTCTTTCTTGCTTTGCTCCTAATTCAGTCCAAAAGCCATGACACAGAGCTAAGCAGAGTAGGGGTGTATGCAGTGGGGAGGGGAGTGATCACAGTACAGGGTATTAGAGCCTGGGGGAGGTTATGACACTAGGCTTGACTGGAGATGCTTGGTCAAATGATCTCATTAGGTATTCCTCCACCTCCTGGCTTCCAAGCAGAGCAACATGGCCATTCTCACTCCAGACTTATTCAAACCAAAGCCTGGGGCTTGACTCTCTCAATCCCATCCCTAAATTGATATCTGCGACTATTTGGGGATATAATGATTGGCTGAGATTAGGTCATATGCTTACTCTTTTATTGAGCTTGGATTTGAGTTAATTCCACCCAATCATGGGAGAGAAAATATGAAAGGGATGATTGGAAAGTATGGGTCTTATTGTTAGGAGAAGGGGAAATGGATCCTGGGTAAGCTAAGATGAGAGGTGTCCACTCTAGCAAAACTATTGATATTTTGAGTAATAACATCTACAGTTTTTAAGTAAACATATTTTTCTTACAGTGGGCTCATTCTGTGAAAACTCTATTTGTGACTTTTTCATTTTACTTAAACCAATAATAAAAATCTTTCCATATCAATAAATATTGTTTTAGAAAATCATTTTGATGTTTATAAAATATCAACTTTAACAGTCCTTTACTTTTGAACAAGTTAATTTCTTTGCTAAACAACACTGTGAAGGCTGTTTATGCACTTATCTAGGTATTTTCTCAGGATAAATCCTTAAAGATAGGATTATCAAGTCAAAAAATATGCTAATTTTAAGATTTTTTTCAACCATTTGTAAGTACCATTCTTCATTTGGCACTTGAGAAACACTGCACAATATTTATTGACTAGGATCTTGCCCATCTACTCCACTTCATCAATGCCGTTCTATTTTTTTGTTTGTTTGTTTTTTTGCCTTTTTCTAGGGCCCCACTTGTGGCATATGGGGGTCCCCAGGCTAGGGGTCTAATTGGAGCTGTTTGCTGCCGGCCTACGCCACAGCCACAACAACGAGGGATACAAGCCACGTCTGCAACCTACACCACAGCTTACGGCAACGCTGGATCCTTCACTCACTGAACGAGGCTGGGGATCGAACCTGCAACCTCATGGTTCCTAGTCAGATTCGTTAACCATTGAGCCACACAGGAACTCCAATGCCTTTCTAGATTAGTGTCAAAGAGGAACATAAAATTCCCAATGTTTGTGCAGATATTACTGGGACAAATACTTCCTTTTTTAAAAGTATATATTTATTTCTCCACCAATTATGATTATATTAATTCATGCATTTAGCAGTAGTGGTATTCCCACCAGTAGAAGACAACAAAAATTTTGGCATGTTACTTCTGAGATTTGGTTACAAAAAATCATGGGGTGTTCTCTCTCTCTCCATGCACACACACACACACACACACACACACACACACACACACACAACACACACACATATAGACATAGTACTTTTATCACTCCCTCTGGAATAAGTCAGGTGCTATGTTGTGAAGAGAGTGAAGCAGCCTAGGGAGAAGCCCACAAAGAGAGGAACCAGGTCCTTCCAGCCAAGGACCAGCAAACTACTGAGGCTGCCAAAAACCACATGAGTCAGCTTGAAGTAGATTCTCCTCCAGCTGTGTCTTCAGACAATCACAGCTTAGGCTGATAGCTTAACCGAAATCTCATGAGAGATTCTATGCTGGAGGTACCCAATTAAGCTGTTCCCTTATTTCCGACCCACAGAAACTATGAGATAATAAATGTTTGTTCTTTTACGCTGCTAAGTTTTAGGGATAATTTATTACACAGCAACAAAAGACAATATACGTAATACTGTTAAAGAGACTGAACTTTTAATAAAAATCTTTCCACAAAGAAAACTCCTGGTCCAGATGGGCTTCACTAGTGAGTTCTGTCAAACATTTAATTAAGAAATAATATTAAACTTACACAAACTCTTTCAGAAAAGACAGGAGAAAAGGATAATTCTCATTTTGTAAGGCCAGCATAATGTTATCACCAAAACCAGATAAAAGTATTATAAAATAAAAAAATTATGAACTAGTATTTCTCATAAACATAGTTGCTAGAAATCTTAACAAAGTATTAGAATATCTACTATGTAATATATATTAAAAGCATAACACATCATGAGTATGTAAGACAGACACAAATGAAGGACTTTTAACTTTCAAAAATCAACATAATTCAGATTACATGACAACAGTTTATTAAATTAGGAAAACCCTCACAATCCTTGCAAGAAATGCAGAAATAGTATTTGACAAAATTTAGCACCTATTCATAATAAAAATTCATAACTTCACCCATCTGATAGAATGAACTTAATGACTAATGCTCAGTGTTGAAATTTTTTTTTTTGCTTTTTAGGGCTGCACCCGCGGCATATGGAGGTTCCCAGGCTAGGGGTCGAATCGGAGCTACAGCTGCCGGCCTACCCCACAGCCACAGCAACGCCAGATCCAAGCTGTGTCTGTAATCTATACCACAGTTCATGGCAACGCTGGATCATTAACCCACTGAGCAAGGCCAGGGATGGAACCCGCAACCTCGATTCCTAGTCAGATTTGTTAACCACTGCACCATGACGGGAATTCCTCAGTGTTGAAATTTTAAAAGTTTTCTCCACTTCTGTACAACATTGTACTAGGCAGACATTCTACCCAATGAAGTAAGAAAAAAAAAAAAAGATGAGATTTTAAGGAAAACACAAAACTATTTTCAGATAATACGGTTGTATACAGAAAATCCCCAAATATCTCTAAATATCTACTGAAAATAAATGAATTTAACACGTTGAGAATCCAGTCAGTATGAAACTCAATTATTTTTCTCTACAACGGCAATGAACAATTGAAAAAGGAAAAATATTTGTAGCAGTATTCAAAAACATAACATACTTAGAAATAAATTTAACAAAAAATATGTAGGACTTCTATACTGAAAACTACAAAACATTGTAATTAAAGCAAACAAACAAATAAATAAAAATATTGGATGGGAAGACTCAATATTTCTTTTTTTTTTTTTGGCCGTCCTGCAGCATACAAAGTTCTCAGGCCAGGGATCAGATTCAAGCTACAGTTGTGACCTATGCCACAGCTGTGGCAATAGCAGATACTTTAACCCACTGTGCCAGGCCAGGGATTGAACCTGCATCCTAGCACTGTAGAAACTCCACAGCAGGATCTCCAAAACTCAATTATTTAAGATGTAATTTCTTTCCAAATTGAGCTGCATATTTAACGAAACAATTAAAATAACTGTAAGACTCTTTGAGAAAATGACAAGTTGATTCAAAAACTTATATGGCCAAATCTCTAAAATGATCAAAATAATCTTAAAAGTTAGAGGACTGACATTACTTAATTTCAAGACTTGTATCAAGGTTTAGTAATCAAAACAGTGTAGTATTGGTCAAATATAGACAAATAGATCAATGGCACAGAATAAAGGGCCCCTATAGAGACTTATGAACAAATAGTTAAATAATTTAATACAAAATTACTAAAGTAATTTTATGGTTAAGGAAAGTTTTTCAACCAACAGTGTAGGAACCTTTGGATATCCATATGGAAAGAAAAAGTGAATACATCACAGTACTTACTCCATATAATACATCGAAATTAATTCAAGGGGGCTTACAGACAAAAATAAAGGCTTATTTATAAAGCTTCTAAAAAATTCATTGTAAAATAGCTTTGCAACCTTGAGCAAAGTGAAAATTTCTTAGCAATGACACAAAAAGCACTAATCATAAAAGATAAAATATTGTTAATTGAAGTTCATCAAAATCAAAACTTGTTTTTCCAAAGCACCACCAAGAAATGAATAGTCAGTTCATGAACTGGGAGAAAATATTCACTATATGTTGACAGAGAACTTATTGCTCAGCAACATTAAGCACAAGAAAAAAAAAATAAAACTGCGATGAGATACTACTTATTAAAAGGTTTAAAGGAAATTCCTGTTGTGGCTGGAGTTCCTGCTGTGGCTCAGCGGAAACCAATCTGACCTGCATCCATGAGGATGCAGGTTCCAACCCTGGCCTCACTCAGTGGGTTAAGGATCCAGTGTTGCTGTGAGCTGTGGTGTAGGCTGAAGACCCGGCTTGGATCCCGTGTTGGCTCTGGTGTAGGCCAGCAGCTACAGCTCCAATTTGACCCTGAGCCTGGAACCTCCATATGCCATGGTTGTGGCTCTAAAAAAGACAAAAGACGAACAAATAAAAATAAAAATAAAAAATTAGAAGTGTTAAAATTTAAACAAACCCAAAAAACCACTTGCAACACCAAATGCTGTCAACAATATAGAGCTTTCAGAATTCTTGTAATGCTAGTGTGGGAATAAAAATGGTAAAACACTTTAGGAAGTAATGTGGCAGTTTCTTACAAAGTTAAAGTTAAAAATCATACATTTACATAGCTTAGTGCTTCCTAATGTTTATCCGAGAGAAGCGAAAATACATATCAACAGAAAGCCTAGTAGATGAATGTTAATGACAGCTTACTCACAGCAGTACAAACTAGAAACTGCCTAGGTGTTTATCCAGCAACTGGAGAATAGATAAACAAACTGGTATATTCATGCAATGGAATACTATTCAGGAAAAAAAGGATCAAATTAGTGGTACACTCTGCAATACAGATGCCTCTTAAAAAATATTATGCTAAATGAAAGAAGCCAGAGTCCAAAAAGTATATATTGCATGTTTTCACTTATATGAAGCTCATGACCATGCCAATTTATTTATTTATTTATTTACTTATTTATTCATTTATGTGACAGGAATCAGAAGAGTTATATTCTGGGTGGGAGGGACTGAATGGGAAAAAAACGGCACAGGGAACATCCTGAAAAGAGAAATACCCTATATTTTGAGAGATAGGTAGGTTATGTGGGTGCCTGCATTTGTTAAAAGTGAAAAATACCTTAAAATCTGTGTATTTCTATGTGTGTTAACCATATATCAATAATTTTTAAATAGTACTTTTTTTTTTTTTTTTTTTTTTGCTTTTTAGGGCCACACTAGTGGCATATGGAAGTTCCCAGGCTAGGGGTCAAATTGGAGCTCTAGTCCCCAGCCTATGCCACAGGCATAGCAACCCAGGATCTGAGCCGAGTCTGCGACCCACACCACAGCTCACTGCAATGCTGGATCATTAACCCACTGAGTGAGGCCAGGGATCGAACTCGCAACCTCATGGTTATTAGTCAGATTCGTTTCCACTGCGCCACAAAGAGAACTCTGAAATAGTATATAACATTTTAATTGTTGTTCTCCATTAGAAACTCCCCTTCCTCAATCCACTAATTAGCACACATTGGGCACGGCAATTCAATTGTCAATGCATCAATCTATCTGAATCTTACGCAGTCAATGTTTGTCCATTATCTCCAAGGATACCATGAGTTATTTGATCGTGTTAAATAAAGCTATGTTATGTTTGTGATACTCCTTGACTTATTAATAGGTCCAATAATTCTAACCACAGATGAGATGAGATACACAAATCAATTTTAAGTTTCATAACGAAGTATTCATTTTTTGCGCTTATTTTCTTTGTTTCCTATATCTTGTTCTATATTAATTTAACTGTGCTATTTAACTCCTTTACTAAATCATATAGTGTCTATTTCCTAGCAACTTGGATTTTTTTTTCCAAAGCGTGAAATAAACAGTACATAAAAAAGGAAGAATAACAGAATAGGAGTAACATATAATTCTTCTAAATTGAAAGATGGCTGGAAGGAAGAATACTGGAGCAGAGAACTGAACAAGACAGAGAATGAGAGGAGTGAGGGAGTCACAGAACAAGAAATTTAGGGGTTGTGCAAGGAGCTGTCCAAGGTGTAAATCAAAGCGATGTCAGGCAGCCACCTTTTCCAGAGTGGTCAAAAAATGGTAGAAGACACCGTGGAAAAGAAACCTTACTTTATTCACAGCAAGTCCATTACAAACCTCTTCAGTCAGAGAACCAATTATGGTGAAACGTTATTATCCAAAAATGAAAAATGTATTTTATAGAGCCCTGACTTAACTAAAGCTGTATTTTTAAAAGTATTGCAGTCTGGAGTCACTTCACTGTACAGCAGAAATTGACACAACATTGTAAGTCGATTATACTTAAAAAAAACATTTTTAAAAAAGTATTCCAGTCTGTAATTGCTGTACAGGTTTCTTTGTTTCAATAGTTCATGAGTTAAAGAGAAGATTTTGGTCCTATTGGTATCTGTCAATATCTAGTACAAGGGATTTGTGTATTATAGATAACACTATTAAGGCTTAAAATGTTATTTTAGAATTTATATATTTTAGTTATTACTGCAGTATATGATGATTTATAACAGTGATGATGACGATGAAGGAAACAGCTAATGCTCCTTGAATTGTAAACATGTACCAAGTAGTATGCAAATATTTTTCATAGGTTTATCTAAATAAATCTTCACAACAGCAGCAGGACACAGGACTGTTATTATTTCTATTTTAGAGATAAGGCAAGTGAAATTACAAGAGTGTATAACACACATTCAGTGTTACTTAGCTAGCAATGACTAAATCCAAAGCTTTCCTCTTAACAGAAAGTGGTAGGATTCAAAGATGTCATTTTGCATGGAATGAATGCTTATATAGATACTCTTTTCTTTTTAAAATATTCCACTCATAACATGTTGCTACTTTTAAAGTGCTTTTTTTTTTCTTAGAGTTGTTTGTTGTTTATTTGCAACAGCATTCTTCAAAGAACAGGGACAGAAATCTTATTTCTATGTTCTTCCATGTAAAAATAGCGCTTTTACCCAGCATGAAAGTATTAATACAATCTTTTCCCAGAGAGATGGATTATCAGTGAAGGTGTATGACAACATTCTCTGGCAATAAAAATAACGAGACAGACAGGACAAAAGTAATGACATCCCCTAGCATAATCTCAGCAGAAAATAACTAAATCACCTTGAAGGAGATAAATTGCTACAAAACACCATCCTTGTCTAATATGGATTGACAGGGAATGACGAGATCCTTCAAGAGGATGGCAGCCCATAGGCCCATGTGCTTTCAAGGGATCAAAGGGACTGACACCTGTGCCAGCCCCATCTGAAAAGAAAACAACTAGGTTCTCTCCAGGCAGATATTTGCTCTAAGATACTATTTCTGGGAAAAGATAGCTTATTTGGGAAGGATGACAGCATTTTTCCTACACATCATGTTCTGTTAGAGTAGGACTGGGGGCGGGGCTGAGGGAAATACCAAACCTGTCCTTGGGATCTAAATCTGTCATCCATCTTTGCAAGCCAGGGAAACTCAACTACTCTGTGACACAACTGTTTTAAATATTGAACACACGGAACAGTTAGCTTACAGATTGTTATTGATTTCCCATCAGTTGATATAAAACTTTAAAAAAAGTTTTACATAGACTCAGTTGACCATCCACCAAAGTGGATTTTAATAGCGATGGAGAAAGCAAAATAGCTTTGATGGTTTAAATCTTAAATAATAAAATAAAAGAGAGAAAAAGACACAAAAATGTTTTTATATTCTTGGAAACCGGGAAGACTTTTCTAAACATGATGTGAAATCCTGAATCTCGGAGTTCCCGTCGTGGTGCAGTGGTTAACGAATCCGACTAGGAACCACGAGGTTGCGGGTTCGATCCCTGCCCTTGCTCAGTGGGTTAACGATCCGGCGTTGCCGTGAGCTGTGGTGTAGGTTGCAGACGCGGCTCGGATCCTGCGTTGCTGTGGCTGCGGCGCAGGCCAGTGGCTACAGCTCCGATTAGACCCCTAGC
>PVHT020000141.1:33577781-33588979 GCA_004024745.2 Catagonus wagneri | reverse complement strand
CAAAAAAAAAAAAAAAGAAATCCTGAATCTCTATGAAAAAGACTGATTTGATTATATAAAATTATGAAACATGATTAAAACTTGAAGACAGGATAAACTAGTGCAATCAACATCTATAATCAGTTACATTGGTTATTATTCTTAACATATGAATAGTTCTTTTTTTCTCTTTTTATAGGGCCACACCTGTGGCATGTGGAAGTTTCCAGGCTAAGGCTCAAACAGGAGCTGTAGCTGCTGGCCTGCACCACAGCCACAGCAATGCAGGATTTGAGCTGCATCTGAAACTTACGCCACAGCACATGGCAACGCTGGGTGCTTAACCCACTGAGCGAGGCCAGGGATCAAACCTATCTCCTCACAGACACTATGTCAGGTTCTTAACCTGCTGAACCACAACAGGAATGCCATATTAATATTTAAGAAAAAAATGACATCTAAAATGGCAAAGTGTATGAACAGGCACTTTGAAGAGAATGAGGTTCAAATGCTTATCGAATATATGGAAAGATGTTCAACCTTTCTACCAATCAAAGGAATGAAAGCACCAGTAGCAAGGAGATCTCATTTCTTATCAGACTCCATTCTCAAGTGGGACAGAGTTCATTGATGTTGTGCTATCTTCTGTGTCATTTGTGGATTGTCAAATCATACATAGGAGTAAAATAGAATTTTGTCAGTTTCTTCGAAAACATTTTAGAATGTGTGGATTCTTTGATTTATCTACTCCACTTGGAATTTAGTCTATAGTAACACCTTTAGAATAACACAGATATTTAGACATATTGATGTTCATTAGAGGACTGTTTATAAAATGTACTGTTTGCATATTCTGAGATTTATTGAAAAATTTCAAGAACCAAAGAAATTCTAGAACCAAAATTCTAGCTTTTACCTAGAATTCTCAAATACTAACATTTTATCTCATCTGTTTTCTTCTCCTCCTTTTCCTCTCACTCTATTTCTCTCTCCATACACACTTAAACACAAGTTCTTTTTTCTGCATTGAAAGATGCAGACAGACTACTCCTTTACCCCTCAGTATTTTGTTGTACATTTCCCAATAACACAGTACATTTTCATACAATCTCAGAACATTTATCAAAATTAAGAAATTAATACTAATACAATGCTATTGTCTTATTTACAGAACTTATTCGGTTCTGTAGATAAGATTCAGATTTCTTCAATTGTCCCAGTAATGTTCTTTATAACAAGAAAAATCCATGGGTTATATTCATTGGCTTGTCTCTTGAGTTTCATTTAATCTGGAACAGTTTCTGTGTCTTTCTTTGTAGGTCTTTGACATTTTTAAAAGAGCACAGGCCAGGTAGTTTGCAGAATTTTTCTCAGTTTGGGTTAATCTGATGTTTTCTCATGACTTGGTTCATGTTATGCAATTTTGGTAGGAAGGCCACAGGAGGGATGGTATGTTTTCCTTAGTGAACTACACCAGGAAGTACACGCTACACTTCTGTTTACTTGTGGTGTTAAACTTAATCACCCGGTTTAGGTGTTGGCCAAGTTATTTTAGCATAAAGATACCATATTTCTCTTTCTACTTAATAGGTATCTTATGGGTATACTTTGACACAAAAAAATTTGGTTATTCCTCATACTTTCTCCCACTAATTTTAGTATCCAGTGCTGATCTGCATGTGAGTTAATTGTTAATGTGATGGTGACCAAATGGTGATTTTCTAATTCCATCATTTCTTCTAAATTGTTTGCCTTCTGCTCCAAGAAAAGGCTTTCTCTTTCTCTCTATGTATTTATTTTTTATATCTGTTTAGACTAATCAATTCTAATTTTAGCCAATAAAATCATCATTAACATTTATTAACATATAACATTAACACTGTTATAGTCATTATGAAGGTACAATCCGATCTTTATTATTTTGGTGCTCAAATTGGACCAGATTTGGCAAATAGAACACTTTAAGCAAGCATCTATGTTCTTTTTGACATATCCCAATCATTTTTAGAACACTTTGCTACTTTCTAGCACAACATGATGGTCTAGGCTCACTACCCTTGTCCCAGCCCTGGAATCAGCCATTTTCGTGAGGACCTCTAGTTCCATTTAGTGGAGAAAGGTATTTAGAAACCAGGATCTGGGCGGTAGGTATGCAAAGCACTGCTCTTTATTTGTTTTTATTGCTTTGGGTTTTGAGCACCATTTTAAATAGTAAATAATTAAAAATAACAACATTTATCAGAAGAATCAGTTAAAGTATGTCTATGGACAGAAATACTATATAGCTATTAAAAATCATGAGGAAACTTTATTGAACTAATGCAGAAGAAAGTCTAGTACACATTATTTTTGATTTAATCAAGTTAGTAATTGGTAGAGACTATTTTATTTTATTTTATTTTATTTTGTTTTTTATAGGGCCAAATCTGTGGCATATGGAAGTTCCCAGGCTAGGAGTTGAATCAGAGCTGCAGCTGCCAGCCTATGCCACAGCCACAGCAATGCAGGATCATAGCCGTGTCTGTGACCTACACCACAGCTCATGACAGCACTGGATCTTTAACCCACTGAGTGAGGCCAAGGATCGAAGCTGCAGCCTCATGGACACTAGTGGGGTTCTTAGCTTGCTGAGCCACAATAGAACTCCTGGTATAGTTTATTTTAAACATTATATATATATAAGTAGGTGTATTTTCAAGTAGAAAAATTTAAAAATCTGGAAAATTACATACCAAATCACAATATTTAAAAAAAATCCTAGCAGTAGGATAAGACAGGTAAAACTTTCATTTCTTAATAGGTTCCTTTAACTTTTTTTTGGATGCACCCACAGAATGTGGAAATTCCTAGGCCAGGGATCAAACCTGTGCCACAGCGCAGCCTGAGTTGCTGCAGTGACAATGGCAGATCCTTAACCCACTGAACCACAAGGGAACTCCCCTTATCACTTTTTTTTAACTAAACATCAATTTTTATTTACACACATGAATCTAAAACTAATAAATACAAAAGAAAATAAAAAAAACTTTTGAGTTTTAATGGCTTGTAAGAGCATAAAAAAATTATGGAGAGCTTAGGGAAACTTAACTTCATTGTACATGAGTAGAATTGCTAGGGTTTTGTACTCACTAGTTAACAAGTTTGTAATAAGTGCCTCAATCAGTAAGTCAATTTTCTCCAAGTCTCATTTAGTATTGTCATTAGTCAAATGTTTTCATCTGTAAATAGGTTTTCATTTACCAGGACACAAACTTGTTAACATATTCCCAAATCAAGACCAACAGATGACTCTGGGGCATGTTTTACACTCTCTTGGCCCAGTCTTGATTTCAGCTGAAGCTACAAGGGGCAGTTCTGTGCCAGTCAGAACTGCTTCGCATGGACAGTGACCAGAGTGTAGTCATTACATCCCATACAGCATACTTCCCCATTCAGCCAGGGGCTTCTCAAGTCTATAAGACATAGCTTGCAGAGTTCCCGTCGTGGCTTAGTGGAAACAAATCTGACTAGTATCCATGAAGATGCAGGTTCGATCCCTGCCTTGCTCATTGGGTTAAGGATCCCACGTTGCCATGAGCTGTGGTGTAGGTCTCAAACAGAGCTTGGATCTGCGTTGCTGTGGCTGTGGTGTAGGCTGGGGGCTACAGCTCCAATTTGACCCTTAGCCTGGGAACCTCTGTATGCTGCAGGTGTTTCTCTAAAAAGACAAAAACAAAAACAAAAAAGACATTGCTTGCCCTTCTTACAAGCAAGGCCAAGAATTGAAGAAGAGATAAAGCTCATTTTGGAAATCCTTCAACAGTGGTGGATGGGACCTTGAGCATAAATACTCTTAAATAGGAGCAGGGAAATTCACTCTTAAAAGGGCCAAATGGTAATTATTTTAGGTTTTGTAGACTGCATTGTCTCTGTGGTAACTACTCAGTTCTTTCCTTATGCCCCAATACAGCCACAAACAATAAGTTAAATTAGCATGGGAATTCCCGCCGTGGCGCAGTGGTTAACGAATCCGACTAGGAGCCATGAGGTTGTGGGTTCGATCCCTGC
The DNA here is from genome assembly GCA_004024745.2 of Catagonus wagneri. Taxonomy (NCBI): domain Eukaryota; kingdom Metazoa; phylum Chordata; class Mammalia; order Artiodactyla; family Tayassuidae; genus Catagonus; species Catagonus wagneri. Next base: position 33,584,953 of record PVHT020000141.1, on the reverse strand, counting down.
CCTTGCTCAGTGGGTTAACGATCCGGTGTTGCCGTGAGCTGTGGTGTAGGTTGCAGACGCGGCTCGGATCCTGCGTTGCTGTGGCTGCGGCGCAGGCCAGTGGCTACAGCTCCGATTAGACCCCTAGCCTGGGAACCTCCACATGCTGCGGGTGTGGCCCTAAAATGACAAAAAAAGGCAAAAAAAAATTAGCATGGCTATGTAGAAAATAGTATGGGGGTTCCTAAAAAACTAAAAATAAAACTATCATATGATCTAGCAATCCTACAACTGGGCATCTATCTGGAGAAAACCATAATTTGAAAAGATACATGCTCCCCAATGTTCATTGCAGCACTATTTACAATAGCCAAGATATGGAAGCAAACTATGTCCACAGACAGAGAAATGGATAAAGATACGGTACATATATACAATGGAATACCACTCATTCATAAAAAAGAATGAAATAATGCCATTTGCAGCAACATGGATGAGATTATCATACTAGGTGAAGTAAGTCCAACAGAGAAAGACAAATATCATATGATATCACTTATATGTGGAATCTAAAAAACACGATACACATGAACTTATTTACAAGACAGAAACAGATTCACAGACTTCAAAAGGTTACCAAAGAAGAAGGGTGGGAGGGACGGATGGACTGGAAGTTTGGGACTGGCAAACGCACACTTTTGTATATGGAATGGATGGGCAATGGGGACCTGCTGTATAGCACAGGGAACTCTACTCAATATTCTGTGATAACCTATATAGGAATGGATTTGTTTAACTGAATCACTTTGCTGTGCAATAAAAACTAACACGACATTGTAAATCAGCTATACTTCAATAAAATTTTTTGTTAAACTTTATTTACAAAAAAGTCACTGGCCAGATTTGGCCCTCCTCTGAACTCCTGGGAGTTCCTTACATAGGCTTCTGAGGAAGTCCCAGTGGTAATGAGACTTTCGCTCACAGCAGTAATGTGGATAATATAATATCCTTTTATATTGACTTTTTCTCCTTTTCTGTTTACTCTACCTGCTTTCTCACACCTGCTTCCTATGGCAGCTTCCAAAATCAACCACATACACCCAAGTTGGACTCTCACATCCTAAAGGAAAACACCGAGTTTCCACATTAAAATGTTTTGCGAATGAACCGAGGTAACATCTGTCTGATTACTATGGAGTCATAAAAAGACTGAAATAAATTCGGAGATTATGCTGCAGACAATAACTCACACTCCAAAGAGGACATAGTTAAAGTGTAAAATGAGTAGAAAGAGAGGTAGCATCTTGCTCTAATTTTTATTGCCAAAATTACTTAAATGATATCTCATGAATAGTGTAGAACTTGGAGACCGACATTTCACACTGAAAAATAAATGATCCGGTGCTCACTTTAGCGAAAGTGTATAACAGACAAAGTTTATCTTTACTACCTGTAGGCTTCCAACTAGGATCTGCCTCTTTCCTCTCTGATACACCTTTCCAACAGCTCTTATGCTGCTTTCTGATCATCCCAAACCTCACATTGGAGTGAATCAGAAATTCATTTATTCCACTAATAGTTACTGTTGATGGGCACTGTTCTTGGTACCAGAGGCACAAGAGTGAACAAAACAAAGTCCTTACCCTCTAGAAACTAGTGTTTAAGTAGTAGGAAAATGACACAAATAAATATGCAATTCATTGGGAGTGGCCAGGGCTATGAAGTCAAAATAAAGGCGGGAAAGGAGGAGGGAGGGTTATTTTGCATAGCGTGCTCAGGGAAAGCTTTTTGATAAGGTGTTATTTGAGCAGACACTTGAATGAAAGTGTGAAGGTAGTAGGGAGGTGAAATTTTTGTAGTAGAAAAGCAAATTCAAGTCTGAAGTGGCAGCAGGTTGGAGGCCAGTGTGTGTGGAAGTGACAGGGCCGGAGGGTTGAGAGATGAGATCTGAGAAGAGAGAAAATGTGGGGCCAACAGGAGGGTAGAAGAAGGGGGAGATAATAAACATTGGTTTTATTCTGACAAAGCAGATGAATTGAGACCTTTTATTTTAAAATGATCCCGTCAGCTCCCATATGTGGACAATTCATTGGCAAGAGGCCCAGTGGAGGGGGTTTTGATAGGAACTTATTGCAACAACCAGATAAGAGATGGTGATGGTTGAGGATATAGGGATAAAAGTGGAGGTCAAGTAGTCAGTTTATTATAGCTTAATCTGAAGCTAGAGTTGACAAGATTTGCCAACTGGAAATGGCTCATGAGAAAAACTGAGGAGACAAAAACGATTTTGAGGTTTTTGCCTGAACATTGAGAGGAAGGCACTTGCCATTTACTCACATAGAAAAGAGTGAAAAGAGAAGGCTTGGGGAAAACTCAAATGGTGTGTTTTGTCATGTTAGATCTGAGATCCCTATCTGACATCAAAGAGGAGACATAGGCTATATGAGCCTGAGGTTCACAGGTGAGATTGGGACAGGAAACAAACACACAGTTGTTAATTTGTAGATAGTATTTAAAGTCATGAGACTGGAGATGGCCATCTGGAGTGTGACAATAGTTGGAATGAGGAGGAGAGGGGTCCCAGGATTGATCCTTAGCACTGTAATGCTAGGTTGGGAAGAAGGTGCAGTAACGTGTGTGTGTGTGTGTGTGTGTGAGAGAGAGAGAGAGAGAGAGAGAGAGAGAGAGAGAGAGAGAGAGAGAGGGAGAGGAGAGAGATATGAGCTAGCAGTTGGATATGTTTGTACTTTGGGCTCTTTTCTGCCTTCTTTCTACCTCTATCAAAGCATACCCTCAGAACATACCTTGTTGATGTGGTAGATGTAATCATTCTAGTATTGATAGCAGTTAACACCTGACTAGGCTGTAAGTATTTTAACAGGAAAACTTAAGTGCCTAAGATGCAAAAGGTTGTGATTATAGGATGTGTTCTTAAATGCCAGTGAAAAGAAATTTTTTGAGGTATTGCTGATATGGGAATTTAGGACATAACATACAGGTCAAGCAATCCACCAACTTGTAAACTTGAAGTTAAGTCTAAAAGAAATATACCTGGAGTAAAATAATCCCATAATTTTAAGAAAAAAAAATTTAAATTTTAGTAATGAGATAAAATACCAGAAGTTATTCTTTAAATAGGGAATGCACAAATGAAAATGCAGGTAATGACCACTGACAAAGCTAACAGTTTAGATATACAAATAAATATCTCTTTTCTTGTTAAAAAAATGCTAAAGTAACCAATTACTGGAGCTCCCATTGTGGCTCAGTGGGTTAAGAACCCAACATAGTGTCCATAAGGATGTGGGTTTGATCCCCAGCATCGCTCAGTGGGTTAAATATCTGGAGTTGCTGCAAGCTGCGGTGATGCCGAGGTGTGGGTCTCCCCTCAAAAAATGTAATCACTCCTTATGACATTCAATTTTGAAGTAGCAAATTTAAGTGATCTCTTTTGGTCTTCAAAATTCTTTCAGAACTACTGGGGAATTCATAATAGGAATAATTAGAAAAGATTTTTAGAGCTAGAGGAATTTCTGGGAAATTACCTAGATTTTTTTCAGTCACATTTTTTGCCTTGCTCAATGGGATACTCTACTTTCATAAAACTTTAGCACTACTACAGCTATAACTATTAAATAGCAACTGTGTAAGATTTCATGATTTTTCATTTTATATTTGCTTATATTCTATATTAGATATTTCTCATGCATTTGATGATATATCATTTCAATTTCCCAGTTTCTATTTTATTGGTATCATGTTGTTTAGAAATATTTCAATCCCATGTCATGTTAATTTGTTATTTAAAAAGATAAAAAATGAACAGGACAATCACTATTAAGAGATGGAATTAGCGTACATTTCACTATTTATCGGGGTTTTTTTAGGGTAAATAACAGAAAGAGGAATATATCTGTCAGCAGAGCACAGGTTATACTGCAGAAACTAACAATCCCAACATTTTAGTGGTCATAATCACAAGCTTCTCACTCATGGTATGTATATACTGCAAGCAGGCTGTGGCTCTCTTACATTTTCTTATCTCTAGGAACCAGGCTCAAGGAGCTACCTTTATTTTGTAACTTTTTTCCTTTCACTTTTTATGTTGGTCATGCCGATAACATGTGGAAGTTCCCAGGCCAGGGATCAAACCTGCACCACAGCAAGCATCCACCAAGGCCACCGCAGTGACTGGATGCTTAAACCCCTGAGCCACAAGGGAATTCTGAAGCTGCCATTCTTGAGGCAGAGGAAAGTGACAGAGCAAAGCACAAGCTGGCTCTTAAACACTTTCACTCAAAAGATACACATTCACTTCTTTTCTGTTTCAAGAACACTTTCAAGTACAAGAGGAAAGGAATGTATTATCTTCCCACAGGGAGGCCCCAGAAAGGAGGAAAACTACAGGGAGAGGAATCAATATTTGGCAAACTGAAGTACAGTTTATTACAAAGGATAAAGAGCTGAAGCTGTAAAAGTCTTTGTCTTTCCAATTCTCCAAAATAACACTTACAAACTACTATATATTCTCTTTTTTGATTCATTGTGTAGTACTTTTCTCCATTGACTCACAACGCCCAATGAAATATTTCTCAGCAACCAAAGATACTAATCAGCTTTTTAAATCTCTTAGGACTCATCCAGTTGGGAATAAGAGCAAATTCAAGGATCTGGGCCACTGACATTCTTATTGTTGGATAGTTCTCATCTAATCCTTCTGTATAACAGTTCTTTAAATTTCTTTTTCCCAGTTGAGGCTCTTGCTATTTAGGTCTACTTTCCTCTAGCATCATTTATCCCAGACCTATATTACTTAACCTCTGTGTCTATTTCTTCTTTGAATCCCTCTGATGGGAATTTTAAAGAAACCACAAATTTCCTCACAGTTGTAATGAAAAGAATACACTCCTTGAAACTGAAGGAGATCTGTGTCCATTGATGTCCTTGGCCTGTCATTGTTTCACTTGAGGCAGGTGACTGATACTCTAAGAACCTCAGTTTTCTCATCTGTACAAATGGAATAATTATACCTACCTAAAAGGGTTCCTGTGAGGATCAGATTAGATAACATATGTAAGATGCTTTATGAACTCTAAAGGAGGAAAAATGTTGGCTGATGTTACACTTGCTATCACCGCAGATGAGTTAGGAATCTGGAATTTTGGCATGTTACTAATTTTGGAATGAGGGAAATAATGAAGATTGTAAGGGGCTTTAACGTTATTTTTCTTCACTTTTTCTGATGACTAAAATATCCCTTTTGAAAAGAGACTAGATGATGAAATAAATGGAAAGAATCTGCTAACCTACACATCTGGCACCACGGTACTGTGCACACAAAAGAATTGACTATAATAAAGTGAATTTCTACTTGTCAAGGTTCCAATTCCTTTTTTGTCTACCATTTGTCAAGGTTCCCAAGTGACTTTGGTGGAAGCAGCCTTTATGTGAACAACTTTGTGTCTGGCCAGCATCACTGCAACTGATTAGATCCTGAGGTAGCTAATTCAGAGTGATAGAGCTTATTTCTACATGTCAGGATTTCTTTCTTCTCTGAGCTGCATCTGCAACATACACCACAGCTCACAGCAATGCCAGATACTTAACCCAACTGGGCAAGGCCGAGGATCTAACCTGCACCCTCATGGATACTAGTTGGGTTTGTTACCCACTGAGCCACAATGGGAACGCTAGGCTTTCAATTCGACTAATGTGCTATGCCTTAATACATATAAAATATCTGGTCCTTAAGATAATTGAGCCTGCACACATTGGGAACTTAATAATTTTCATGTACATCTTCAACTTTTCCACCCTATGGCATAATAATTCCAGGGTACTGGCATACCAGCAAAAAATAGTAATCAAACTTCACTGAATAACTGTTTGCTTTTACAAAGAACTTTCTCATCCCACTTGGTGCTGCCAAGGCTTTATCCATAGGAAATCTGTATGAATTGGGAAGAGTATTTCCCCAGATTTTTTCTGCTTAAACCAAAGAGGAAAACATCTGGTCAAACTCATTTATCACAACCGTTTGTCTGTAGTATGAAGGTTTCCTTGGCCCTATTGTTGGCTAATTTGTGCTTGCCAGTAACTCAAAGACCATAAAAAAGTAATAAAGTAGGAAAAGAGATCACAAAAATTTCAGTGAAAAGACAGGTACATTTCTAAATTAGGCACTCGGAAAGATGTATGGCATATATAATGGGTAAGAGATTTCTTTCTTTTTAAAAAACATTTTGAGAGTTGGAGATTTGTAACAATGGCCTTGAAAATGAAATATCTCAAAGAAAAAGAACACAAGGAAAAATTAGTTATAAAAATCAGTATGATTGTATAAGGAGTTTTCTGATTGCTATTTTTTGTTTAAAAAGACGTGCAAAAAATGAAGACTCAAAAATAAGTATTAATTGAGATTGGATTAAGATGGTGGAATAGAAGGACTGGAGCTCAACTTCTCTCCCGAAAAACAGCAAAACTACAACCAAATGCCGAGCAGCCTTCAACCAACTGGACTGTAAACTTCCAAAAAAGATATTCTGCTCCAGAAGACAAAGAGGAGACCACATCAAGAGGTAGGAGGGGCGATTACACGATAGAAGCAACCCCATACCTCCTGGGTGGGAAGCCCCACAGACTGGAAAGTAACTGCATCACAGAGACTCACCTACAGGACTGAGAGTTCTGAGCCCCATGTCAAAACCCCATGCCTGGGGATCGGGCACAGGGAGAAAGAGCCCCCAGAGCATCTGCCATTGAAGGCCAGCGGGGCTTGTGTGCAGGAGCTCCACAGGACTGGGGGAAACAGAGACCCCATCCTTGAAAGGCACACACAGACTTTCACGTGCACTGGGTCCCAGGGCAAAGCAGTCTCCATAGGAATCCGGGTGGAACCTTACTGCAATTCTTGGAGGATCTCCTGGGAAAATAGGGGTGACTGTGGCTTGTTGTGGGGGAAGGACATTGGAGGTGAAGCTCTCGGGAACATTCCTTAGCCTGCATTTCTCTGGAGGGGGCCATTTCTGGGAAAATCTGGTCCCTCCCATCAGCACTGAGAAGCCCCAGGCCAAACAATAATCCAGGTGGGATCACAGCCCCACCCATCAGTAAACAGGCTGCCTAAAGACCCCTCAGGCACACAGCCAGCCTCTAATCTCATCCAGAGACAAAGCCCCACCCATCAGAGGGAT